>VWZK01002445.1:347148-371022 GCA_013396935.1 Baryphthengus martii | reverse complement strand
TTTTATATATTTGGTATGAATTTCCTGTGAAAAGAATGAAAACTTCATTTCCAGCAGCCCACTACTGAATTCACAGGATGAATGGAGATGAGGCTTTGAGTCAACTTCCAATCTCTGGGCATTATAGATCTGCAAAGCAGAGAAATGTCTCCTTTTTGATTTTCAAATGATTATTGCTAGGATGCATTTTAATGGCTCATAAAAATGGCTTCATAGGAAACTGTCAGCCAAGCTTCTTATCTGAAAACAGCCACCAAACAGAGCCTACAGTAGGAATGTCATTAAAAAGCTAGTTTTCTATGTAATACACATGGACAGCTGAATCTTGACTATATGCAGGTATAGACCTTCCAAGAAAAAATAAAAATAATAATAATAAAAATATATTACATCCCTAGGAAAGAATATCCTTCTTAACCTCCTTCTTTTCAGCCTCCAGCTAGTGTGGCTTTAATGTCCTCTTCAATATTACCCAAGGAAGACTGAAATACATTGAGAGCTTTTCGTCAAATAGAACAGAACCAACTTCAAAGAATGATTCAATACTTAGCTCTAAATATAGTCAAACCAGCAGTAAACACACCTTATCAGTCCAGCTACTTCAGATTCATTTTTCAGAATAGATTTCAGCTTACAGTAGTTTATTTTCTGGTTCTCTATAAGCTTTCCTAGTGAACAGTTTGCAGTTTTGAATCCATTTATCCCGACCAATTCCCCATGAAAGATTGTAAGCCATATTTTGTAGAATAGGAAGAAAAATACAGCATCAATGACTCAAAATTTAATGAAGTCACTAGTGAAAGAGTGAGTTTTACCTGAATCACTGCCACCACAAATGCATTTTAAAACTGTTGGTTGTTGCTATTTCAGAACAGATGCTTTTTTTCTTTTTTTAAATCTTGGTCTCACCTGCTGTGCTGTGGAAATCTCTGGTCATAGAAAGCTTCTGAGGAACATAAAATCTTCCCTAATCATCAGGCTTCCTTAGACCCCTTATGGCACGTTGATTGGAAAGACAGAAACAAGATGTTTATGACAAAGAAGTTCTTGACACAAAAATCCGCAGTCCGTTAATATGGATCATACACTTCAGAGACTTTGTTCAATAGATAGCTGAGTAAGAAAGGAAGGCCCAAAAAAATACAGAAAAAAAAATGGGGAAAAAAAAAGGTATTTTATAGGATTGATACATAGAACAAAGTTTCTGTAATATTAGTGGCACATTTTTACTTCCATGGATGATACATTACAGACTTATGAGATCTGTTTAAAAGAAATGACTTAAAAAACCAAGCAAAATTTCCAAAGAGCAAGTTATGAAAATGAAAAAATGAAGAGAAAAAGGGAAGAAAGTACACAATGAAACATATTTCAAAATAACCATGGATTTTAACATATCATTTAATTAACTCCTCCACAATGAAAAAAAAACCCCAAACCTGAGATCAAATATGCAGTGCATTAGGTGAAAACTATGCACAGTTTCAAAATTACAGTGTGGAAAAATTAGATTTTTTTCCATCCCTATGCAGTTCAGTCTGCACAGTTATACATATTTTAATATGCCTCACTATTCAGTTTCAAAGGAGTGTTCTTAATGGCAGGGTTTCAATTTTTTTCTGGAAAGACAGATGAGAACTAGATGGAATGGAAACATAATGGAAATTCTGCTATGCCAAAATATATATAATTCAATTAGCACACATGGCTGAAACTTCAAATGAAACTAATGAATTGCAATGTCCAATATGCCTTTAAAACAAGATTTAAACTAAGACATTATTAATGGAATAATTAATGATCCTAGTAATTGACGAACCCTGCTTTAGCTGCCATTAATTCATTTAAGTGACAGGCTGTTCTTTAGTATATGGAGATCTGGTTTTGATAAGTGTTTTCCATTAGGCAGGAAAAGGTTAAGCAGCAGACGTATATGGATATTTAAAACCAAAGTATGTCGCTGAAAGTCAGTCAATATTTGTCAACTATTGGTTTTGTTAATACCTGGCTCCACAGGTCTACCACAACTGGGTCTTGGTGCATCGGCCCTAACCTGCTGCATTTCGCAGATGGCAGAATGGAATCTTCTTGAGCTTTTTGAAAACCTGATTCATGGACTTTAATGTATCTTAAAAGAAACAATGAAAGGAATATTCATGTGGAAGATGAATGGATGGGGAATCACACTCAAATGATGTTGAATCATAGGCAAAGGTTGCTTTCTGTGCATTCTCTCTTGTCCTAATACATTGCAAAATCTTCTCAGTGCAGTTAGTGGGTAAGATACCACATAGGATTTTATCCTGCCCAGAACACACTGAATTTAAAATGAACTGCTGCTCTCTGAGCAGTCTTAAAGGCAGTTTAAATACTTGCTGCCTTCTTGCATTTAGCCATTAGAGGGCTCTGAATGCAGCGTCCTCAAGGTTCACTCCCCAAACCTGGGAGGATTGGCAGCAGGACAGGATAGTTTAGCACCTCTCACTTTTTAGAGTTTATATAATATTCAAAATATAATTGGGGGTCAGATGAAAAGGATCCCTTGCAACGTTTCCTCACTCTGCAGGAAGTCTCTGGCTTAAGGTCAAACCAAGTTTTTACATGTAAGCATCAGATTTTTTTTATTATGGCCAACACCTACCTACGAAATGGTAAATGCAAAAAAAAAATAAATAAAATTAGAGATTCCCTTCCATTAAATTTAGGACAAATTTTTTTCTCTCCAATGCACCAACCCAAAACCCAGAATGACAGCTCTGTAAACCAGGACTTATATAAAATCACATGGTTCACAAAGAATCTGTGAACATACATGGAACATTGCAGTCCATCCTAGGCCTTGGAGACCTGGCCAGGGAGGAGATGAGAGTCAGCCATGATTTCCTACCATAAAGTCATATGTTAGAGGGTCCAGTTGAACATAGGTAAAAAGCCACAGCAGAATGGAAAACCCAACCTGATGCAACTTCCTCGCAACCAAGTTTTCTTTCCATGGAGGAAGGAAGTACAATATGGCTGCATTTTAATTAGATGAAGCCATACATTTTAAACTGCAGCTCCTTTTCAGTGTGAAAAAAGAACTTCAAATGCTAGAAACAAAGATATTTCATTTGTGAATTAAGTATTCTTAAATGGAATATTCATTAACATAATCCATTTCTAGCAGTTGTACTACTAAAAAAGTAGTTCGAATGTATAGAAATCATAAATTTTCATTACACTGGGTTTTGCTCTTCACCTTTTATAAACTCTGGAGATGGCAGTGATTTAGTAAAAAAATGCATTAGAATTCCCTGACTCAGACTGTCACAGACTAGGGAAAAAAACCCAAAAGCCAATCAGCATGATGGCTTGGTTCACGGCCCTTGGTTCATTGGCTCCACAACAAAAAAAGCAGTTCTAAAGAAAAACCAATCTGAGGTGGTAGTTAGCCCTCATTATCAGTTCTATTCAACATCTTTATTGATGACCTGGACAAGGGGATCGAGTCTACCCTTAGTAAATTTGCAAATGACACCAAGTTGGGGGGGAGTGTCGACCTGCTGGAGGGTAGGAAGTCACTGCAGAGAGATCTGGACAGACTGGGTCGTTGGGCTGACGCCAATGGTAGGAGGTTTAACAAGGCCAAGTGCAGGGTCCTACACTTTGGCCACGATAACCCCAGGCGGCGCTACAGACTGGGGGAGGAGTGGCTGGAGAGCGGCCAGGCAGAGAGGGACCTGGGAGTGCTGGTTGACAACCGGCTGAACATGACCCAGCAGTATGCCCAGGGGGCACGGAAGGCCAACGGGATCTTGGCTTGTATCAGGAATAGTGTGGCCAGCAGGAGTAGGGATATAATTCTCCCCCTGTACTGGGCACTGGTGAGGCTGTCCCTCCAGAGTTTAAATCAACTTGTTCTGGCATTGAGTTGCGATTTTGGAAACAAAGCAAACCTGGAAGAAGGACAAAAGACTTGGAGACTAAAGCTTATTCTCTATTCCTGGTGGAAAGAAACACCAGCCAGCTTCTGTATGATTAGACCTCTTTAGTTCACCAGTGTGATTCAAGGCCAAAATCATGAGCAACTGGTTGACTAAGACACAGGTGGGTCCACAAACATTTTACCAACACTCTCCTGGTACGGAAATACACAGGACCTAAGATGATACCTCTTTCAGCTGCCATTAAAAAAAGCAAACCACTGATGGCAGTGGGCATGAGCTTACAGTTCAGCCCTACATTTTTTCACCCAAGTGTACCTGCATATGATAATCTAATTGGGAGAATGGCTAAGTCCCTCCATAATGACAGAAAACATCTACCTGCTAGTAATGGTAAAACAGTTTTCTTTCCAGTAGGTCTACATAATAAATCATATTGAAATATAACTTGTTTTTAAACCATGACAAATCTGATATATTCCCTCCATGCTGAAATATATCATTAAGGGTTTATTTTTTCCTGAATAAAACTGCATGAGAAGATTATTTTAATACTGCTGGGATCGCTTAAAATCAATAAATAAAAACAGAGTATGCAATGCCCAGAAATAAAAAGTGCATGATTGTGGGAAAAGAAATGTCAAGATACAACCCCACATAATGGGGAAATATTATCCATCTGAAATTCATTAGCTCCTGACACACACTACTAGTGTAATAATTTACATCTCTCTCCAGTTACTTAAAATAAAATCTGCAGAAATAAGCCATGAATACTTTAATTGGCTTTTGTGTTGCCAGCTGAAACTGAACACGAAAAGTAAATGGGAAAAATTATTTAATGCCAGTAAGTTGATCATTTTGCCCCAGCAGAGGTAGCCTGCAGATACCTTTTAAAAAGCACACATCGCACTTGAAATAATTATTTGAAAGTTGTGATTTTGGGATTTCCTAAAAACCTCCTGAAATATTTATTTGTTTACTATTCAAAAATATATAGTACACAGGCAGTTTGCAAATTACTAGCATAGTAATGATATGCTTTTGTTTATATACCAGAAAAAAAAAAATTATCCTGAGATGGAGTTCATTTTTTTTTTTTTTTTGACTGGCAAAAAGAGGACAGATAAGACCTTTTCACAAGAAGGACTAAGCATTCTCTTCTGTCTTTATACAGTCAGTTAAATCTGTAAGCAAAAACCTGCATTAATAGCAATCTTCCCTTGCCCCTAGAGGTGTTCCATGATTTTATTACAGCAGAGAACAAAACCAGGCTTTCTTTTATTTCATTAAAAGAGAGGAAGAGAGAAATCTTTTGAACCAATACAAGCCGCCTTGTATCTCACAATCTGACAAACCAGCAGTTTACTATCTGAAAGAAGCCCCACAGGTAAGTGGTAAAATTATCAATAGCATTATTTATTTACCTAAAAAATTTGTCCCCTGTATACAGGATTACCTGATTGAATTACCTTTATTTGTTTTTTTGCCTGTATAGATTTCTTTTCTTTCTTTGGCATTTAAATCAACATACAAATATATTGGCATTTCCTTAATGTGACTGCTCCAGCATGTGGGACCACATTTGAGAGCACAGTGAAGTCAGTGAAGCCAGCACTCTCATTTCACTGTCTTATTTGTTGCAAACAAACTTTTAAGACCCAGAATTTATGTGCCAAGTGACCTAGTGAGGTAGAAAGACCCTTTTTAGATGACACCTACTTACTGAGCTTGCCAAGCGACACCAACACACAACCATGGCCCCTATTCTCACCCTATGCTGCAACATGCCTCTTCCTCAGTTGTTCACGGAAAAATACTCACTGGAATGTGTTGTGAAACAGATTGTGAACTAAGCCAGGTTAAAAATAACCTAAAAAAATAACCCCAAGTCTTCACATTTTGACATAACCCTCAGGGGCTTGGAAAAGCCTTTCTAATGCTATTTTCACATCCATAACCAACTCATCCATGCAAAAGCAAATACTAGTTGGGCTTTGGTTTTAATTCTTATGCTCATCTATGCTTCAGCTTCACAGACAAGGAACTGTAATTTAGGTTTGTAATCTCACTGAAGACTCTGAGATTACATCTAAGTATAACTAAAGGCAGAAAATCATTAGTGGCATGTCTCAGGAGCTAACCTAGATTGACTTTCAGTTCCCAGGCTTACAAAGACAAGCTTAAGGGGTTTTTATGTATTTTGATTTGAAAGGCATAGTTTGTTCATTTTCCAGTATGAACTGAGGAGATTTGCTGATGGTGTCAATGGCTCCTTTTTCAGAAGAAATCATGCTTAAGTGTGACTTCCCATAAGAGAAAAACTACCTTACTTCAGCTGAAGAGTCACATCATTTTATGAGACAGAAAAATGTAACTTCTCCCTTTCTGCCTCGTGGTGAAAGGATGATGAGATATTTTCCCTACTTGTCCTATAACTGTGGTCAAAAGGCAAAGGGAGAGCATCATACAGATGTATAACCCTTCTTTAGGGAATGCAGCCAGGTGAGAAGAGCAAGAACTGTACAGTCAATTACAGTGGGAAAGGCTGTGCTGAAATATAATCCACAAAGAAGGAAAAGTAC
Organism: Baryphthengus martii; assembly: GCA_013396935.1. Lineage (NCBI taxonomy): Eukaryota > Metazoa > Chordata > Aves > Coraciiformes > Momotidae > Baryphthengus > Baryphthengus martii. The sequence continues at coordinate 364,514 of VWZK01002445.1, read as the reverse complement.
TAGTTACAGCAAGTAGCTAGTATAGTTCAAGATGACTTGGTTGAAATTAGATTGGTAGATGAAACATAACTCAGAAAATACTGCTATTCTCAAACCTCACTCATTTTTCTTCACTGTATTAGAATAAACAAGCGGAAGTTGAAAATGCTCAGAAAGCTTTGAATGTGACACCTTGTAATGAAACACTATCTCTGAAGGTAAATCCCCATAAATTACTTCCAATGGCATTGAAGAATATAATAATTGTGGGGAAAAAAAAAACAACACAACAACAAACCAGAAATTCACTCAACTCAACCTTCTAAAAGTTTTCAACAGGGTCGCTTTAAAAATAATTGAAATAGAAAGTCAAGTAATGGGGTATTACGCAAAAAGGTGGCAAGTACATAAGGTGTCCTAAGGCACAGGCATCCTAAGAATACCAACACTTGATGTAGTCACAGGTGTTACGAGTCTTTGTTTTCAAGTGCAAAACAGAATGCTCATAAAATGCTTACAAAATTTAAAAAAAAAACACTTCAAAATGGATCCTCATTAATGCACCTTCTACTGACACAACAGAAGTTGTGCTGCTAGGCAGGAATTTGTTCGGTTGATCACGTGCAGGACGTTAAAAACATGCAAAGAAATACAGAATCACTAAAACTGAAATAAAGCACGACACAAGTAGCATCCCAGGCGAAGTTTAAACACTTTGAATTGTTTGTGGTTGTTTTCTAACTGCCCTTAGATTTAAAGCATCCACAAATCCTAATTCAAGAACTACTTCATCAGGAGCAACAGTTGGGGATGAATACAGAAGAAGAGGACAATGCTGCAAGGCACTGGGTGGTCCTGTGTAATTTGGTGGTAGGTACCAGTGGCAGCTCTGCAGTGCTCCAGTGCTTCCTTCTAGCTCTACCTCCAGGTAAACCCAAACCACTGGTTCAATTACTTCTTTTTCACCCCTTTTTGTTTTGTTTTGTTTTTTTCTTTTTGCTGTTGTTTTTTTTTGTTGTTTTGTTTGTTTTTTTTTCACATTCATAGAGTATTTAAAGGAGCAATGGACTCCACGGAAAAACTATGACAAGGAGATGCAAAAAAACTATACAGGTGTGCATGGCTGCCACAGGTAAAAGGAACATTTAATCATAGTGATTCTGCTCTCAAAAGTAGGGCCTGTCTAAGGGCCAAAGATTTCTTTGATTTACAAAGAAACTAAAGATGATTTCTTAGAAGTAAAGTACTAAAAAGCTTAATTGGGTTGTGATGATGGCATAAAAAGTCCTTTCATCCAGTTTTATAACAGCAGCTCCTAGCAACCAGTTATTCCAACCTCACACTCCTACCTGCCAAGGCCCAGATATGGGACACAATCTGTGATAAAACTCATAATATCCAAGCAGGAAATTGCAAAATTACAGGCAATTCACTTCCTCTGTGTAAATAGCCCTATTTCCAGCATCTGTAATTTTGAACTACAGAACAACAGCAAGCCAAGTTTGTGTCAATCAAAAGGTAATTTTGGGACTAAATAAGTAACAAGGGCCCTAAAGGCAACCACAGTCTAAAAGCTTAACATAGTTTTGATTTTAAATGTTAAGTCACCCAATATTTTATTAGCGAAAAACTTCATCAGTATTCTGAAGTAGAGACACTACGCTCTTTATCAATTTTTACGGTTTTTTTCCTAATGTGCCTTCCTAATGAAAGTCATATTAGAATTATTTGGGGTTGTATTGTCTTTCTAATCGTAAATTCTTACAATCTAATATCAATATATTTGCTGTCTAATCTTCTTAGTTCAACAACCAAAATGGACATGTACTGCTTTATTTCAAAAAGGGTAATTTGCCACTCTAATTTTTCACACCAGTTTAATTCCGTGTCAGCTACCCCAATCCCATTTAATCACCTTGAGACCCTCACAATACCTAACAACATTTTCCCTTCCATCTCACATATTATCGGGAGAATCTCACAGGCTTTTTACCCTGTTATTTTTCTGTCCTTGACCTCTTTCATCACAGATCACAAAGCAGAGACATGCTTCTTATCTACTCCTTTTATCAGCCTCCATAACACATCCCCATATGTTCTTTGATGTAGGTTTCTAGCGCAGCCTGAGAAGTCTCCATTTTTCCTCTTACAGTGTAAGGGCATATTGCTTTTCCTTGCCTCATACAAAAGCCACCTGAAAAAATCTAGTCCGTATCCTTTTCACCACTTGCCTCTCCATACCTTTCCCCAGCTACTTGATGGGCCTGACAATTGAATGTGCTGTTTCTTAAAGCTGAAAGTCTTCTAAAAATCCCACCACCCTCACCTCCCAGAATTTACTGAGATGTCCTGAAGGCAGCGCATCAGTGTCCAGTTAAAATGTCTAAGGGTTTGGCTTTTGAGTCCCCATGTAATGAATGTTGGAGATTCTTCAAGCCTGCAACAATAAGGACCTCTACAGAATTTACACTACAACACACATTCAGGTTTCATAAACTTACGAGATTTCCTGTCTTTCAGACATTATTGCCCTACTTTGTTTACAGCGGGGCAAAAAACTACTGTTAGGTTGGCAGGCAGAGACACAGACTGATCACAAATTCCTTTCTTCTTCAGGAACACCAACCACAGTTAACTGCAAGTATTTGCCAAAATGCAAGTTACTAGTATATTTATCAATAAAATTACGCTTAGTAAAAATGTTAAATGAGAAGTTTAATAATAGAAAGATAGAAGTGATGGGTACATTTTACTTTTAAATCTAAGCGTACCATGGCTTCTTAATATCTACTGATACTCTACAAGTTAAAACCACACTCATTCTCATGTGCATTTTTTCTACTACCTAAGTACTATTAATATTAAATTGTTTTACTTTTCAGCTTAAAAGAACACATTGAAAATAAAAAGTTGAGAAACACATAGCATACCACTTGGGCTTGCGAGCACATGTATCCAAATTAAACCCACAAGTAAAGTTCAGACAAGTACCTGACTTTGCATTAAACAATACTAGCTATGATCTAAAATGTTACTTAAAATATTTCTTTTAACAATGCATTAAGTAGCATTAAAACAGTCATTGAGAACCTCAACTGCATTTTACACAACACAAAGGGTGCAGAACCCATTCATTCTTTATCTGCACACCTAAAAGCCAAATGGAAAGCGAGTATGTGCTTTTTGGTCTCAGCACAGTTTAAGGTACATATTTGATAGCACCACGCTGATCACTCCACGACACAAAGCGTAAACATCAGAAGCTCAATTTTCAACTGAAGGAAACACTTTGGTGCAGCAGGGCCTGGGACATGGTCGAGACAATATTCACAAAATGCCCAATAAAAGTGCTTTTCGGTTTTGACTACTTTCTTATGAAGCCTATTTTCCCTAATGTTGCAAAAGCATCTGTGTGGCACTATCTTCATTTTTATGCCATGCCCAAAGGCTGTTTCAGACATGTCTTTCTGCTTCAGCTGAAAAATGAAACGCTGCTTTTCTGTAGCAAGCCCCATGAAAATTATGAAGGGGCACAAGAGTCATACAACTAAAATAGTGGTTTATTAAAAAGGTTTGTCACATATACTGCACAGTTAGAGACAGCCTTCCAGCACCACAGCACAAACTGGCTTCCAGTGCCTTCTGCAAATTCTTCATGCCTGTACGTTGTGTTTCTTCCCCTTCTGTTACTACCATTGAACTTACATTTATTAGTGGCATTTTGGGGAGGAAAGCAAGACAATTCAATTCTTAGCCTACTTTGGAGCCAGTTTATAGACAGATAAGGCTTCCTAAGTCTATAAATTTACCATTTGCTCTCGTGTAAAGATGCATCACTGTGTTAATCACGCTCCTGCTGCTTTCGTGACTGCTGCCTCCGATACTGCCAGTGGCACAGCAGTAGCAGCAGGAAAGCTGTTGATGGTGGGTAAGTTCAGTATTTAAAACACAGCCTTAGTTGCAAGCATCCTTTTCTAAGAGACAAATGTGCAGAAAACGCAGTAATGGTAGCCCCAGCGAGATATGAAATTTAAGGCTAGAATATATTTTAACTGTAGAGCAGAAAACCTGTTCCTACAGATCACAGAGCATGCAAGTGTTCAGGGTTAAACAAAACAGAAAAATACTGCTACAGTCATGCTGAGCTTGTGTGCAGCTAAACAAAAAACACAGATGGGGGAAAAAAAAAAGGTAAGAGGTGCAGACAGGGGTATGGTACATGAGCGTGCTTTTAAAGCACAGAAAGCAGACATTTGACTTTCATTTGCCCTTTCATCTTTATTTAGTACATAGAATTTCTACTTAAATTGTTATGAACTGCATGCAGTTCTCTTGACCCCTTCTTTTTCTTCCCCAGTTTTTCTCAAAAATGTCTAAAGTTTGCACATGGATTGTACATAGAGCAGTTACACTGTAAAAACATTTAAGCCAGACACATAAATGTTAGTCCTTGATTTTAAATATCAACATTGCATGGGGTAAACAAACCAATTGCAATAAACAATCAGAACACCACTATTCATTACCAGGTGAAATGAATTCATGGGAGAACGGAACGATTGATGAGCAACTCCGTTTCACTACTCAAGATTTGTGAGAGTTATTTCCTAGGTCACAGGAGGCATTTGAGATTTCTCTGCAGTGTAACCTTTAGCATACAGCCTATTTCCTAAGTACAGACCAGGGGAGTGCAGTAGACTTGGCTTATCTTGACTCCAGGAACGGTTTTGACATCGTCTCCCATAACATCCTCATTGATAAACTAATGAAGTACGAGCTAGATAAACAGACAAGGATGTGTATCAAAAACTGGCTGAACAGCTGAGCTCAAAAGCTTGTGATAAGCAGCATAAAGTCTCCCTGGATGCCAGTAACTAGTGGAGTACCCAACAGGTCAACACTGGGTCCAGTGATGGCCAACATCTTCATTAATGACATGGATGATAGGACAAAGTGCACCATCAGGAAGTTTGGTGATGACACAAACCTTCAAGTGGCTGATACACCAGAGGGTTGTGCTGCCATTTAGAGGCACCTTGACAGACTGGAGAAATGGGTTACCAAGAATTTCATTCAGTTCAACAAAATCATGCCTTTGGGAAGGTATAACCGAGTCACCAGTACACACTGAGGACTGACTGGATGGAAAGGAGGTTTGCAGCGAAGGACCTCTGGGTCCTGGTGAACACTAAACTGAATACATGTCCTTGCAACAAAGAAGTCCAATGCCATTCTGGACTCCATTAGGACTGCCAACAGGTTAAAAAAGATGATCCTTCCTCTCTGCTCATCCCTGCTGAAACACATCTGGAGCTCTGCGTTTGTCCCTGGCTCGACAGTTCAAGAGAAAAACAAAGCAAGTCCAGCAAAAGGCCACAAAGATGATCCTGACATTGGAGGACCTGACATACAAGGAGAGGTTGAAAGAAACAGGATTTTTCAGTCTGAAGAAGAGAAGGCTCAGGGAAGAAGATAGAGCCAGGCTCTTAGAGGTATCCAGTGAAAGGGCTGTTTTAAATAGGCCCAAACTGAAATACAGGAAATACCATATAAACGTGACAAAACGCCTCCCTTTTTCACTACAAAGGTGTTCAAACCCTGGAACAGCTTGCCCAGAAAGGTTGTGGAGCTTACACTCTTGCAGATATTCAAAACTAAACTGGATATGGCCCTGGCAACCTGCTCAAGCTAACCCTGCTCTGAGCAGGGGTTTGGACTAGATGACATCTAGGGGTCCCTTCCAACATCAACCAGTCTGTGATTCCACGAAACCTTTGAAACAGAGTCAGAACAGCACAACAGCAAGAATAAAGCAAGAGCTGGCCTTTGACAGTCTCAACCACTACAGGCTGCTCTATTCTGACTTACATTTTAAAAGCAAAGCAAAGTTAAAAGAACTTGTACACGAAACTCTCTCTCAACGTCACAGAGTAGATGTTTTCTTACAGACAAAAATAAATATCTTTTATTCTTTATTCAGGTGCTTTCATTGTCTTTCTGCATTGCAAACAACCCCTGCTCAGCTCCTCCAGTAAAGCATCTTTTCTTATTCTCTGTAACTCGTGTGTCTGCTTCCTGCTCTTACCAAAGCAGTGTCTCAGTCTCCATTCTTCCTGCCCTATCCTGCTCTCTAAACCTACTTCAGGTACAGATATTCAGTTAATCCTCAGAAGGATCTACTTGACCTACTACACAGTAAACAAAAGTGGCAAATAAGCAGCCTTAGTCTCTGCTCCCTAACAAACCCCTTTTTCAATAGAGGGTAACATGTTAACGTACAGTAGAGATGGATAAACATCTCTCAAACCTAATCTGAAACAAGCCAGCTGACTGTTAAAGCAGCTTCTGTGACTTACCATCAGCTCACGATCCCTCTGCTGAATGAAGAGCTGAAGGGAAACAAGAACTATATTGTGATGCTGGAAAACTCTGATACGGTTAAAGAATGGGAAAAGGTCAAATCTAGTACTTAAGCTACCTGAACTATTTTTCTCCTTATGCTTTCAGAATAGGGATGCGTGCGATATGTATAAAATGGTTCCCCTTAAAAAGATCACATTTTCAGAAATCTTGTACAAAAACCTTGTGAAAAAAAAATACAAAAAGAGTCGTAAGTCAGATAATCTTTCAAGTTCTGATTGATGGGTTTGTTGATGCAAAAGAGCTGTATCCATCTATCTCGGTAGGAGATGCGACTCAAAATAACTTGTAAATTAACTGTTCACAGCAAATGCCTCTTCAGAAGCTTTTACTGATAAAACAATCACAACCTTCTTGTCCTTTTCCATAGTAGAGCCCTGCCAGTGAATTCAAAACATATATCCTGGTAGACTTTGAAACTACAGGAATTTACAACATTTCAGTTAAAGTCTCTGATGTCAAATGTTATTTAACACTACCCTTGACAATAAACTTAATTTGAAAGGAAACGGACATATTCTGATATTTAACAGTGTGTTGATTAAACAGTTGACAGAGAAGGATATTCCTAAAATCCAGTATGTAAAAGGTAACACTCAGGCCATAACGTTAAAAATTATCATCACAGGATAAGTGCCTGGTAAGAATTATTGATAATGTATAGTTGTGATTTAGGGGGCCAGATTAAAGACTTCCCATTTCCAGACTGCTCCAGCTCTCTTCCAAAGTGAAAGTTTATCCATAACCTTAGGTTTAATGTTTGAGTTTGTTCAGCATTATAATCAAGTTAGATAGCTCAATTGACCAATCCATTCCCTTGGACCTACTTCCATCTCCCATCTGTTTCTGTTCAAAATTGGTTTTAGCATGTGATAAATAAAATACTTGAATTGGTCACTTCCGACCTGGGATTCACCCTACGTGCACATTTGGCTAACATTTTGCATCACCGAGAGGAAACATCTAAAGTTAGAAGAGGAATATCAACACACATTACAGACAATGAGAACCAGCAGAAGAGGTTTTTTCAGGTGTGTTGACAAGACTCGGCTCACTATCAGTATAAAAAGAAAATCATTAACAGGAAACAACAAGAGAATAACAGAGAGTTGAGCAGAGGAGTCAGGGGAAAGCAATATTGCAGAGGTCCTCAGCACTGTGTGATGTGGCATGTTCATTATTTAATAGTATGATTCCTTTGAAAAGCATTTAAGTAGGAAATAAGCCGCGTGTCTTCTTGGACTTGAAATATAATCAGACTACACTGCAGTTTAGTAGTTTATACAAAATATGTAGAATTAGATAGTCTAAAACCAAGTAAAATACATGACCACAGAGTGATTCAACATGTATTAACACATCACAACATTTCCCTAAAGGGGCAAAAAGTATTTACTATCTTGAAGGATGTGTGGGAAGACAAAGGAACTTCATGTTATTACAAAACGTTACAGGTTTTTATGTTTAAATTGGTATGTTACCAGTAGAATGGCCCCTTTCCAGCAGAATTAGACCACCACCAAGCCAAGATAAAGAATTTGATTTTGCCATTTTTGTATTTTTTTTTAATATAAAAAATAAGGCAGCAATTTTGTCAAATTTTATGGAAAAGTGGATCCGAGGGGAGGCAAAATTGCTCGAAATAGCAAACAGTTTTGTGGGGAAAAAAAACTTCAAAGAAACATCTTGAGCAGCCTCACACAGCTCTGATGAATACCATAATGAAAGAAAATGAAGCCAGGCACTACAGAATTGAGTTATGAAAAATCCAAGTGAAAGCACATATTGTCTTTTTGTTACTGCTCTCTGAGGAAGGCAAGCATTCATTTACTAGAAGGAGGAGTATTAGAGATCCTGCTTTTGGGAGCCAGAAGTCATTCAGAACGACACCAAAAAGGAATGTGTAAAACAAGTGAGATATCGGACTGAGAAACAATAGAAGCACCAGCGTAATGATGTATTTCAAAGTGTTTGGTTCAGTAGTAGTGAAAACCCGTGTATATGGAACAAGATATTGTCTATATCCATTTTGCAATTGTCTCTCCTGGATCTCTGCAGAAAGGCTAAAATGTGGTTTGTATGTTTTTTCAAACACAGTTTGGGAGAAACACAGAGCCTGCTTTCCCTTTTTTTTGTTCTATCAAAAATATGAAATACCCATATTTTGCAAGAATATACTTTGAAGAGATTTCTGGATAACTTTTTTAAAAGCACAGCCTATCTCACTGAAATTACAGCCCTGTTAAAAAAACCCTTACTGTTAGGTTTGAAATCGGTTGAAATGTAATGCTACTTCAGCTGTACCAGTGCTTCCCCATATGTAAAGTGTACACTTTAACAGTCATTTTGATAAACTTTTTCTTTTTTGAAAACGTCTGCCTTTATTCCTCCTTTCTTTGAGATCTCTTTATTCAAGAGTCCCTGTTAGACATAGTTCAGGGAACTCATTCTGTTTAGTAATTAACATATATCATGCAAACTGCTGTAAAAAAATTACACAGGTTTCTACTCTGTTTTGTACACTTTTGTAATTTCTTCACCTTGTTTCTTAGTTACATCGCTTCATATACTATTTTACAGTATGCAAATATTGCAAGGTGCAGGAAAACCAAGTGACTGCTGGAAATTTTCAGTTTTATTCTCTACATCCTTTATTGTGTGCTATTTACAGGAAAATAGTGATGCTGATGCATTTTTATTCTTCTACGCTACAAGGCACAGCACCAGCAGTGAACTGCACCTTCCACTTTACACACTACGAGTGTGTACGCACGGCCTTGCTTTTCTCCCAGTTACTAAGGCCGGACGTGGAGCCCTGCTTTTCCTGTTTTCAGTAACCAAAGATGTAAGTTTGTATAATTGATTTGCTCTTTGGGGATTGAAAATGTTCCTTCACTATCACACCTATAAATCTACCTCTATTTTTAATACTCCATATGAAAAACCCAAACCCAAAGAATACTGAGGTTCTGGACCTTAGACAGTGTCAGAACTGGGATAACAAAGTTACTTTCTCGTTTCAAAGGCTCTTAGTACACACATCTTCATGCCTGAATTACAGAGCAACACTAATACCTGTTTCCACAGATGTTTAATGAAATCTCCTTGTTTCTGTCTACTCTTAGACATGACTATGTTTGTCAGGCTCTAAGTTTGAACACTTTGCTACTGTCTCCTGATGGACAATCAATATATACATCTATATACATATATACAATCAATATATACAAGATACTGAACACCTCCCCAAATCTAACTCCACAGTTTAGTTTATGAGAGGTTAACAACGTGTCTCACAGAGATGCAGCTTCTCTCTGCATTGAAATCTCAAGCTTGATTTTGTCTCTTGTGACAGTGAAGTTTTCATTACAGTAACATCACATCACTTCTTATCTTCACAAGGAAGAACAAGCAGATGGACAGGCAAATAGTTATACAGAGAAATCACTGGCATCAAGAGCTCTGCGGAGAAACTGAAGCACTGCTTGGGTATGCACAGCGCAGCAGATGCAGCCTCTACACTTACCTTCTACAAAGTGCCAACTACCCCTCTCCTTACAACAGTTCTGGCATTTACTTAGCTGCCCATTTCAGAAACTCCCTCTTCAAGACCTTAACATATCTTCTGCTTATGCTACTTTGCTGATAATGAACACTATAGTCAGTGTCTGAAGGCAGAGCACAGTTAATCAAATTTTATTCACTGTAGCTGAAGACCACTGGGGGCAAAACCCTTCAGGTGCTGGATCCAGGCTGAAGATACTAAGGTGCAATTGTCTCACAATTTCAAAGCCAAATTTAGTTCTATTTGTTACAACTATACTGTGAGGACAGTTTCCTTATCTGTAAGACTAGCATGATAACAAAAAATAGTGAAAAGTCCTTCTTTCTCTTGGACTGTTTGTGTGGGAAGCTATTTCTATCAGTACACACTACTTCTATGAGATATGTCACAGGACATGGCTTAATGAAATATATCGATATATGGAGATATTGCCTTGGTCTGTCTGACATGTACAGATCTCTGGGGAAGCACAGAGGTAAAGATGAGACTTCATTGTGTACAATACTGGGCCAGAGCCATCAGCTTGTCCCTCCACTGCTGCACTTGCCATCTGCCCATTACTTCTTTCCTAGTGAAGGACTTGTGTTTGATGGCTAGACCCCAACCCTGGCTATGACAGTCTGCAAATTGAAACTTGCAGAGATAAAACTTGCACTCATGAGAAGAACCCCTTCAGGTTCTGCCCCTCTTTACTCTATACACTTGTGAGCCACAGAGCTGCAAAGTCCTGTCCCGCTTCCAAAAATGAGACTTTGGCAAATAGTGAGGCAGCAGCAAAAAAGCAGCTTTCCCTCACACTCATTCAATAATCTCTTTCTGATTTTTTTTTCTCCAGACTATTGCTTTTGAGAAGGGAGAAACAAAAGGAAATCACCCTGATAAGCTCTGGTCTGCTTTCCAGATTTGAAGCCCTGCAGTGTGGTGAACCAAACTATGCCCTACTTACTTTTATCTCCTTTTCAGTGCAGTGTGAATACAAGGCACAGCTGACACTGTCATGCACAAAAAAGTGTCTCTAGCTTGCTTTAAGTGGTACTTCAAACACCAGTCAGCTGACCTGTCAGAAACATGGATCAAGAGCTCTTGAGACTAAACTTAGTCATGTCAGGATGAGTCGTCTTCTAATATCTTGCTGCCAGCAAAACATCTCGTGTTGTATATCCTACCATCCTGTTACTCAAGTGTCATTTATAAGTTGTGACAGTTTTGAACCAAACAAGGCTGATTCAACAAGAGTTAACTCGAGCAAATACCGCAGAAGGCAGTCCTGTAGTATATAACCATACAGAAGAAAAATGTTCTCCAGTCAGTACGATTAAACTTACAAATAACTGCTCATTACAGGCTATAACTCAAGATCTCTCCTCCTCTTCTCTCTTCCAACATGTTCTTACACGAGAACTTGGCACTTTGGATCCTGCTTTAGCACATAAATATCTCTGCAGACTATCACCTGCAGTCAATTGACTGTATTTTGCATGTTCACCTATCATTTCATTTCAATTCTAATGGTCTCTTTGTGCAGAAAGAGAAAATTAAGACTGTATCACAAGAAAAAACAAAAGTCTATTTGAACATAAATAATTATTTAATGAAGAGGGAAAAAAGCATAACCAGCAGTAACAAAAGCAGCTCTAGACAGTCTTGCTTGGTAGATACAGGAGAAAATAAACTAGATTTCGTGAAGACTTATTATGCTTTCACTTCACTTAGCACTAGAGAACCATCTACAATAAATGACAGCAATAAAAAAACTGAGAAGGGAGTAAGCCAGTTTACCATCGAGTAAATAAAGCAAACAACTCCCTGATTTAATTTACTGCAAAACACAGGGAACTATAAATCCTATATACGAAATACCATGTTGAGGCAGGATGCAATCTCTTGCTCCTGGGGTTCCCATCAGCAGTGCAGAGTTTCAAGTCCCTTCTCTGTAATGTTTAATGTGGTCATATTCCTAATTCCTCATCCAACTCGCAATGGTGAGGAGAAGGAAAAATGCTGCCACCTTGACAAGCCCTGTGCAGTATTAACGGAGTTAGAACTTTCTCCCATCGATGTCCAAGGTGACATCTTGCATTTGCCAGCTGTAGCAACCGATCTATTCAAACATTACCTTCAAACGCTTGGATACATCTTACTACAAAAGTCCAAATAAACCCCTTTGTATCCTTTTACTCGCTATGGTAAAACATGTCAGTTATTTGAGTTAGCAGATTTACAATCTTTTATTTTAAATAAGAATTAGAAGTATATCCAAAAAGTGACGAATAAATTATCTTTTTGAATGGAGCATCAAATGGGCAGGCAACAGAGTGCAGCGATTGATTGAGAGACAGCAGTCTCTTGCTTTTGAACAAATCTTACTTGAAACCAGAAGACGACACCATCTGACACAGCAGGATAGACGGATGTTACAGGCCAGATGAGTGAATGACAGTGGGGGAAGAGGCATGTACTGATATCTGAGCTCAGATGCCATCACCTCAATAGGGTACTGAGTAAAAACTGTGGTAGCAAAACAGTAGAGACTCTGAAGAGATAAAACAAAATGAACCCAGCTGTGGTGCCACCAACATGCTGCGGTCATTTCCTGAAAAACCCAACTGTCAATAAAGTGCTTTCCATGGTCTTAGAACGGGGATAAAAAGGGACTCTCTTTGTGACAGCAGTGGCTGATAAGCTCAAAAAAATGAACTGTTTGTAAACACAGCTTCTTTCGTATCCACCAGGGCCTTGGGTAATACTTCACAATTTTAGACATATTTCCCCTTTGTGCAATATTTTCCTATAAATGCAGTAGACTGTCTTCAATGGGCATGGGTCCTGATCTCATTTTTGGTTAGTGATGGTACAGGTGTAACCTGAGCAAAGATTAAGCCCTGGGGTAATGAGCCACACATCAAAGTATGATGGTTTGCCACACCTGCTTTATTCCAGCTGTCTTTCACTGACATCCTGAAGTGGATGGTTCTCTTGGGACAGAGTCCTCTTGCCAGTGAAGTAAATGGGGGCAACGTTAGGCCAAAAAAGAGAGGAAAGAACGGACATGAGAGAGGAGCAATGACAAGCTCATGCTTTACTGCATGTGGTGTGTGTTTAACCACCATAACCCATACTCTTGTAGGCAATTGCAACAGTCAGACCGACAAACAGATCTTTATGATAAACTACACGATCATTTGAGTGGGAGAGGCAGCATTTGCAGCTCCTGCTTAAAAACAGAGCGGAAAGATTTTTAAATTAGTACTCTGAAAGCTAAAACTCAGAAGACAGACTTGAAAGCTAAAACTCAGAAGACAGACGTCATACGTAATATACAGTCAGAATAAGACAAATTACACAGACAAAAAGCACATAAAAAGCTATTAGAATAAAAAAAAAAATCCAACATTCTTTTTGTATTCCAAGAGTTTTAAAGACACTGAAAGCTCCAGTAAAGTGAAAATCAAGCCTCCTGTCTACAACAGCAGCACAGCATTTATTTCTAAATCTGAGGATGTGAGCTGCCTTCAGTGTTACTCTGCAGGTGACAAATTAAGGTTTGAAAGATAATAAAAGTGATTCTTCACATTGGAGTGGCAGTACCAGCTATATTCAAGGCCATGGGGACCGAAATGAACACATTACCTGGCAAGTGGTTTAGTTGTTAATACTGGCTGCTGGGGAGACAGACTTACAAGGCTTACTATCTATTATGTTATCAAATTTATCCTATAGGGGTATAGATTCTTACCTAAAAGCTAACTTTTTAGGCCCTGATCAGGCAAAATATTTCACACAAGTTTTAGCTCATGCATGTAACTAATCCCACAGTTACTTATGTGCAAAGAAAATGCAAATAGTACTAGATTTTCTTTCTTTGAAAAGATATTCCTTTAAACCTTTAAATAAAACAATCTCAATCTATTCCACTGCACAAAGTAACCCTGACACAATTTCCAAGCATATATTAATATGATTTGCAGCTATTTCTCATGTGGCATTTGAAGTCAAGCCATTAATCCCCTTGGTACAACAGATAATCCTATTAAAAAAGTTGAGATTTGAAATCTTACATCTTACACAATGCTAAAACTAGGCCTGAAAATAAGGCACAGTTCCGAGCTAAACTAAAAGACTCAAATATACCTAAAGAGAAATGAATTAGATATGTAATTCAGTGATTTGTTTCCCCTGAAATAAGGAGAAGACTCAAAAGAGCAGGAAATGAGTACACCAAGTAGGACATTTTGTTAGTGAATGAGGCTGTATTTTCTTATCTGCATTCTCTAGTCGATACTAAAATATTAACTTGCACTCTGTGACTTTCTAAAGGTATAATTACTATGCAATAATCATTGAATCTTTGAGCAAAACTGTAAAATGAAGATTCCCTAGTCATACATAGAATGAAAGTCCTTTTCTATGGGAATAATCCTACAATTACTTCTGAATCTTTCTTCCTCTTAAACGTCTAAGAAATACACAGAGCGAAGTACTGCTAAAAGAGAAATCCTTACCAAAATTATATGTTATATCCAAGAAGATGAAAAGATAACATAGTGTTGTTACATTTATTCTACTCTTTGGTTCACCAGTGATTCAGGTACTCATATTTTTCCACCAGTGACAAAAGACCGAAGAAATCAACTTCCATCAGTTTAATTGACCTCCCTCACACCCCCCCGGTGAAAGAAAGGAAAGCACCGTCTGGGCCAGTAGTTAAGAAGCAGAGGCCAGTTTCTAGGAGCTTAACTCCAACAACTGTGATGCCTTAATGCTAAGCAATAAACAGCTAATGGGCCTAGGAAGGTACTAATTACTTTGTATTAACTTTTGAAAATAAACTTATGGTAAATCTATATATACCCAGCACGTGGGGAGCGGAATGTAAACGCTGCTCAGCGTGGCACGTCCAATTCCCTACTGACAGCTGCTTGTCCATTCTACAAATACACCACAGGGTAAACACCACTGCCAGCATCTCTGAACTTGTAAGCATGGAAGTTTTGCTTTTAACGGGGAGGTTTTACGCAAGAATCCAACTGCTGTGATATATTTTCAAAGACCAGCAATTACCGGTAAGCAATTATCTCTCTTTCAGACACACAAACAAGTACAAATAACACATGCTGTTCACAGAGCTTTTTGTGATCTGGCATGATAAAGGAATTGCTAAGCATGATGTGCACAAATCAGGACAAATAGAAAATGAGCATCAGCAAAACTAGGGATGCATGGAAGTTTAGAAGTTCTGAATACAATTCTACCCATAAATTCAGTAACTCTTTCATTGCATGCCAGTATATCATTCGATAAAAAACACTCTGAAAATACTTTTCTTTCTCACTAGGTATTTGTATGTGGAGAACAGGACAAAACTGGACTGTATTTTTTCCATCTTTGCTGCCTTTATATTGCTTCTACACATCCTCACTACAATTACACTTACAAGACAATGGATTTTTACAGCCAGTTCACAGACACCTTAAAACTCTTAAATTATCTACACTATCAAAGAAGTGACCTTAAACTGCATTCCCACAGTGAAACACTTGGCTATTTTATAAAGTCTTACTTGTGTAACCACTAAAGTGTCTCCGGTAACAAAAATACCCAATCCATAAAAGGAACAAGATAAAAGAAAGAAAACAAGTAACTAATTTTAATAGCATTACACTCTAAATTTACATCCTCACTGTAAGGAAATTCATGGAAAAGATTCAGACTTGCTTCAGATTAAGTCACTGAATAACCTTTCTGCTTTACTTTTGTAGGATTTTTTTTTCCTCTTTTGTGCAGACAAGATAAAATTCACATACTAGATTCTTTTTCTCTTTTTTTGGTGCTTTTTGGTGCTCAGTACCTCTGAGGTATTAATGCATGGCAATTACTACCAAAAGTTACCAAAGACACAGAGTTCTTGGGTAGCGTGGAATTCATAAACATGGCCTGAAAAGCAAAGCTGAGCAAACTCCCAGCTTTACTGTTCTAATAAATCAGTTATGGGAGCAGAGCTTTTTTTTTTACAAAATCCTATTTAAAGAAATCTCCATAACTGCATTCAACGCAACAAGCCACGCTGCTAGTAATGCTGTTCCAGCTTCCCACAGGCTATAAACTTCTTAGATTTTTGGAAGTGAACTCCCTCTCCGTCTTTTATACATGGCTATCAGAAAATGAGAAGGATTACTGATAGTTAGGACTGCGAATTAATTTTATTACCTTTTTCCCTACAGCTATTTCTTTTTAAGGTTCTTCAATAAAGAGTAACCTCAGAGACACCTCACACACTGCAAAGGTTCTAAAGGAGCTTAATAGAAAGCGATGAGGTGTGCAGAGAGCTGGGCAGACTCACAGCTCCCTTTTGAGGAAATCTGGTCTTGCCCTCTTGGATACCTTTGGAAGCATCCTCTAAGTGAACTTCACAGCTCTCCTACAGGCCAAGAACCAGAACAGTGCATGACATTTCAGAGTGCTGACTATCCCAGATCAAATCTTTCTACTGCAGCTCTTGTTTTGTCTGCAAAAATCCATTTCAAGAGGCAAATATTTAGGTTTTTGTAGGCAGTTATGACAGTGTAGGTAACATGAATTTACAAAAACTGCTTTCTCATCAGACTTTTAATTCCTACACATTTGTGAAAAACAGGATGTACAACTGCTACACTACTGCTCTTCTCTAAAGGAAAAGAGAAAATAGTCAGGAAAAAGACTAAAATAGAGACTCCAACACACTCTTTTGAAAAGCACTCACAATAAAACAAGCTAGAGACACACAAGGAGCTGTGTACCAAAAAAGAAGGCAAGATGCACAGCTGTGTGCCCTGGCTTTGCCTCCAGGTCACTAAGAGAATATATTTCATCTCCTGTTTGCCTGCCTGAGACTGATGTGGTTTTTAAGTCTCTGAATGAAGATGAACAAGAGAGGGGTCCTGAGTCTGTGACTTTGTGTTCCAACAATTTCTATCCTTCTGTTCTTTCGTGTTTGTTCCAGTCAAAACTCACCAATTCCATCCCTTCACCAAATCCTGGGGCTTTCCTACACATATGAGCATGTGTTGGCACACACCCGTCCATGCTGCACCAAAAGAAGCAATTTACCACTTAATAGAAACCTGGTCCCAGTGTGTCACATAAGCCACCAGACCAGCACATCAAGTTGCATTAAACTGCCCCCCCAGGAATTAAACCTGATGTGTTTATACAGACCCGTTAGACACTAGACAAGGCTTTTGCTCCCTTGCACTGCAACCTGGGTAAGGAAAGGAATGGTTATCACAAGTACCTTTCCCTATCTCACAGCCACAGGGATGTGTATTTACAGTTTTCCAGTTACAGGTTTGAAAGGGTGGTGTTTCACTGGGAGCGTTGCAGGTGGCAGAGCAGAAGAACTGGCAGTTAGTGTTTTTTTTTTTGG
>VWZK01002445.1:243984-347125 GCA_013396935.1 Baryphthengus martii | reverse complement strand
TTGGGGGGGGGGGGGGGCTTTTTTTCCCTAAAGATTAAAACCTGCATTACATGTAAATCATTGTGAAGATTAAAAATCATAGATCTTGTGCAATAAAAGCTAACTTAGCAAGAACTTTCACCTTTAATTTATAAGTGTGCAATAATGTTTATTTCAAAAGCTTCTTAACTAAATTATTTTGAGCAGACCTGCTATAATACTTAGTTTTATCTCTAGGAATCAAACTTGCAGAGATCACAATTATTTAAAAGATTACTTTGAAAGGTCATAAACCCTCTTAAATATATACATCAAAATCAGTTTGACTGTCAATTACAGGAATCATGAATATATAATTTCATTTGACTTGTAACTACAGGCATGTCAGCACACTGCTTGTTGCAGGAATTAATGACAGGGGAACGTTTGCAATACATAAAAAGCTGTCAAAATTGTACACATATTACCACGACATGCTATGTAACTACAGAACTATTCTTCATCCTCTGAAGCACATTCAGATTTTAACCGATAGAAAAGTTCCTCTACAACAACTTGGGTTTTTCCCTTCATTTTTACAAAGCACTTTGCAAGATTTACTTTTGGTTTGTCACTGGTTCTTACCATAGGAATCTTACCACAACCTAAAATAATCCCTCCTGAACTAAGGAGGACCCTCAAAAACAACCTCTCTAAATGCAAACAAAATGCTTCCTTCGACATAAGGTAAACAAAATACTATTTTATAGAAAAGGAATCTAGAAAACTAATACAGTCAGATAGCCTGCAATAAAAAGGATGGAGCTGCATGATAATGCTTCTTTTAATCTGAGGCAGGGAGCATTATATCTCCAGGCAGATGTGATTAAGAAGGAAGAAAAACAAGTAAAAGCAAACACAGAGAGCATGAGGCTGGACTGAAAAGCTTTAAGGTGCAGCATGGGGGGAAGTTGGAAACAAGCTCAAACCAGTAAAGGTAAAACATCCAGGGTACAATCTGTAGCAAGATAATAAACAAATGCTAGACCATGTTATTATCAGCATCAAAAAGGTCCTCCCAGCATCCACTCAGATTTCTTCAAAGACAGAACTTCAGATGTCGCTCATTCATCCCTGGCTACCAAAGACAAAAACCTCCAGTATTTTCTTTGTCATTAACTTTTGGGATATTGTTTTTCTTTAAATTCAAACCACAGATGTGTGCTTTTGGACAAAGCTGTCAAAATGCAACTCCTTAACATATTATATACTGCAGAAAGAAAAACCACACTCAACACTGGAAATTTCCATATATTAAAAGGTTCATCTGGTCTAATTGTGTCAAACCGGATGAATGGAATTCAAACAGAGAAAATTAAGGTCACATTTGAGCAGGTGTTGAATTAGATTCTTGTTTTTTAGTAATGTCCTTAGATAGCGAGGGATTTTCTGTCTGATTCCTGACAATAAGAACCTTTGCACACCCACCCACAAAAGCCAATGTAACAGTATTTGGAGGTTTAAGAGGTGCTGTTTGTTTCTTCGACCCTCAGATTACTTACAGGAAGTACTGCAACAGAGCCACGCTCGGCTAGAGCTTCCTAGTCATCTTCTGACCATTTGGAAATTCTGGCAACATTGTGAAAAAAAAACCAGATGACTTTTTATTCTAGAGGAGATTCTCCTTTAGACATGAGCATCATGCAACTCGTCTGCTGAAAAGCTCTTTGGAATAAAACCCACCTCTTCCTTTACGTTTTGTGTGACAGCAGCCTAGTTTAACCCAGGGCCATTTCAGGAAAAAACCAAACAACCCTAAATCCACAATAAACAACAAATCCCCCCATGAGTGACACGGTGAAAAACATGGTTACACAAATTAAGAGTTTTATATGCATGGAGAGAAGTAAAAGAATTCCAATCTTGTATTAAGGGGAAAAAAAAGCATCAGCAATACAGAGAATGAAAAGTTGCATTTTACAGCCTGAATAAAAATTTAATGTAAATCACACCAAATACAATAGTACTTATTTCTTTAAGCTCCGCAACAAAATGAGAGTTTCTCAGTGAAAAAGTTTAACTCTGTTTGACTGAGTAAAGATTAAGGTCTTTAAAAAAATGAATTATTAAAACAATTCCAACCCCTCCAAGCCTTTGGGCACAGTAAAGGCCACATAGACAAAGAAGTTAACGAGAATGTAGATTAAAGGGTCTAATACTGCAGCCTAGAAGCAGCAATAGTTTCTAAGGAAATGTGAGCGTATTTCATCTCCCTTAAACGGAAACTGCTTTCTGCTCCTTCTAAAATTCAAGACAATTTTGCTCCTTTATTTTATGAACCTGAACTATTGCTGGGTTAATTTTATTTGCTATTATGAATACCAAAAATACTGATACAGCCACAGATGCTGTCTAACAATTCGCTATCATTGACATTATAGTTTAAAAACCGATAAATTCACTGGCATTGGAATACCTAAATTAATTAGTTAATTCCAGCCTCCCAAAATGCTACTAGCTGAGCTATCTGAAAAGGAGTCTGGAAAAGAATCTCTCCCTTTTACCCAGTCAGATACAGCTGCAGCAGAGTTTTTCTGTTTAAAGACAAACAAGCTGAAACACGTTTCCTGAGTTGAATTTACCAGTACTGGGATGTTAAGCTAGACTGGGTAAAATATAACAGAGTTATAAGAAGCCACAGACATCTTTGTCCGGTCGTTTTGGTTTCTCCTACACAAACCAATTATCCCACTGTCCTGTGACACTGCAGGCTACATTAGTTACCTGAAAACCATTTATTCTGACACATTTTTGAGACTCCATAGATACGAACTATCACAATGATGTTACAAAGTGCTACTTGAGTTTGCTGTTGGAGTTGTTTGGGGTTGTTTTTTGTGATTTTGCTGTTCTGAAAACATACCTACTCACTACGCAGTGCTAACTGTAGACACTCACAAACAGAAATAGCACTAGTTATATACAAAACACCTTAGTAAAAATGCTGCTTTCACCCTTTTCCTCAGCCATACTATTGTCCTGTTAGGCACATAGAAGTTAATTTGCTGTGTCTCAAGATACTATTTTCTTTCCTGATCTAACAGACAACTTCCCTAAGCTGAAGACAACAGAATAACCAAATTCTGTGAGATAAAATATTGTATATTCTTAAAGTAACTCATAGAGTCTGCAATTATGGCAGGGCAAAATTAAAGATTTTTCTTCTTTGTGTTTCTGAGGAGTTGATATTGTACATTAATAGTGTTAAAGTTCAAGAAACTCCAACTGATGGGTACCATTTCTTCTCAAATCTGTGCCTCACAAATTACCAGTGGTGAGTAGACAAAAATTTACAAAAATGCAAAAAGAAGGGATGATGTGAAAGCAAGGGTTTTGTTCAGTAAATCATTCCTGTTACATAAAAGAGAATACTCATGTGCATGAAGGCACTCCTCATTTCTACAAGATGAAAAATGAGTTTTCAGCAACTTCCATGACGCTTCCATCATTCTTGCTCTGAATATGTATGCTGCTTGCAGGCTACTTGAATTTCACAGCAAGGTTTACATTAATTTAGTAGGTTTACAAAAGAAAACATTTGGCATTAGTAAATGTTAGCTCTATTTTACCTCGGGCACCTTAGTATATATTTACAACACTTAACCAAATTGACACGTAGCTGCTTCACTGCTGCATGCCTCAGCCTGGAAGAGTAACGTGTTGGATTTTTCTGATGTAATATCATCTTACAGTTATTTACTGCAGCTTGCTTATCTCTGTAGCATACAGCAGTAAGAAGCTTATAGATTTGGTCCATTAAAAGTGCATTTGATCTATTCTTCTGTATTATATCAACAAGGAGACAGAGATTTAAAATCTGGAGCTAGAAATGCTAACTAAATCATGCTCTTTAGCCAAATTAAAAGATGGACACCTTTAGCTAGGTTATCTAGGTCCTGTAAATTTGTAGAGGTCCAAAGCATGCTTAACAGGTAATCCTCACTGGTTAAAATAGACTGCAAACATTAAAAGCTCTGTAGTGTGCATAGTGCCCACTTACTATTTGCCACATACAACTGTGCTCTAATGGAAGTCAGTCAGCACTTTTCCAGTTGTCATTGTAGCAAGGGCAGCCTTTCAATCATTTGCCTTAAGGAAATCTATTCCATATATTTAGACATCAGGGTGTTAAATCCTAAGATGCCAAATCCCACATACTCTTCAAACTTGAGTAACTGTATGAGCAGTAACAGTAGGCTGCACTGGAAATGAGTTATGTGGGAATTAATTTCTAACCATAAACAACCAAGGTCATTAATGAACTGAGACAGAAAATGGAATTGCAGGCTTTCAAGTTTATAGGAATACTCAAATCAATGTGTTACACTTGCGACCAGAGAACCCGGTTAGTGTAACAAAGAATTCATTGTTTATTTGAAAGCTGCTAGAAATTTCAAGGATAATATCCTGAATGCAGGAAATGAGAAGCTGTGTCCGTTCTGTGACCCAGTATTTATCACAGCAAGAGACCCAGAAGCTGTCACTGAGGTCACAATTAGACATACAAATATGAAGAGACAACCATCTCAACGCAAAGAACCACTGCACATTAAAATCTATTGCAAATGCATCAGAAACACAATGTCATGTTAATTCATGCGTAAGAAAATGACTTTGATGCCCAGAAGTTGTCTTTGCCACCAAGGGGAATTGCAAATGGTGTCCTGATGACGTTTTTTTCTGTAAAAAGAAAAATCAGAGGGGACTGAGGCACAGGCTCTCTCTACTGGGACAAGTTCAGAAGGAGAGGGGAGGGAGAAAAAAAAGCAATTATATAAGCAAAACTGTGTTGACAGATTAGCACCATTTCCTGATGCAGTAATCTTGAACAAAACAAACAAAAAAACCCCACCTCCAAATTATTTTTGCCAGCTCTGCTGGCTAGTAGGTGGCTATGGAAACACATACACATGACCTTCAGCTTCAGTTTTCAGGCTGACAGAAGACTCTGGGCAGACAGACACAATGAGCAGGCAGCTGTTTCCCAGCCCAACCCTACTAAGTCAACAGAAAATAAACACTTATTTGCTCCTCTTAATTTTTAGGTATGAGCTTGCTCAACAAATGAAAAGCGATCAGAGATCTCTACTGAGATCAGAACTTTATATTCTTTTACAGACTAGCTTGCTAAGCCAGTGTGTGCCAGTGTGCCTTTTCAAAGGGAAACATAGAACACTGGTTTTCTGAAGTGGGAAAGGGTTTCCAACGAGAGCAGAAGAGAGAAGATATTCTGTGCCAATCACCTTCCTCTGCAATGGACAA
This sequence comes from Baryphthengus martii, assembly GCA_013396935.1. Lineage (NCBI taxonomy): Eukaryota > Metazoa > Chordata > Aves > Coraciiformes > Momotidae > Baryphthengus > Baryphthengus martii. The sequence continues at coordinate 341,845 of VWZK01002445.1, read as the reverse complement.
ACATGAATCAACTTCTAACTTCTTTCATCTGGTTTGGTCAAACATATCACAAAACCCACTTTATGTTTCATACTATCGTATGAACTATCTATATACGGTACAGATCTGCCCTCTTCTCCTTTGCACTACAGAATCTATTTGATTATTTGTTATTCATGAAGTTTAATGTGAGTAGTAACGTGACTGTCGCTATCAGTAACAAACTCTTTGGTAGTAGATACACTTTTGATGTTCTATCAGCATTTATAGAACAGACAAATAAGCCTTTGTCATTTTTTGTTTACAGTGCTTTCAAATAAATACCTTGATAAACAGACAACCAACAGGTAAAGCAGGTTTGACTGTAGTAAAACAGATAGAGAGCGTAAAAGAATCTGTTCTTTAAACGTGCCTGTAATATTAGGCTCTTTATGGTAATGGAGAACTCCTAAAAGGCAAAAGCTGGAGATTCAGAACACGTCACCATTTGGCCTGTACTCCAAATGAGGTCATTAGGAATTTAAACTACCAACCAATGCTAAGATGATTCTAAAATTGTTACCTTACTGTTGAAATCGTGTTGTGTATTTAATGAGTAGCAATTCCAAACATTGCTGACTTTCAAATAGGCTTAACAAGTCCATCATTTCAGGGAAGTGGTACAGGCATCACTGAAAATCGAGTGCTATACTGTGTTTTATGCTAGGGCTAATAATGTACGTCCGTTGATTCAGACTCCAAATCTAAATATAAAGAATTTGACTGAAAAATTACGCGTTTTTTAAAAAGTAAATATTTGAAAATCACTGAAGACAGATGGGCTTCTTTTTAAAATTCTTTCTTAAAATAAGTGATCTGATTTACTGTTTTTCAAAATAATTTTAACCAAGCCATTTCTTTCTGGTCAAGAAACCGTAGGTAAATATTCATTCAGTATTTACAAATCAACCCAGGTATTATCTCTTGACCAAAAATTAAAATAGAATCATATAAGGAGGAGAGTATTTTGAAACTCTTCAGTACTATGCTGGCAACACATTGAGCTACACCCACCTGCAGACACGCAGAGCGCAGGCTGTTCACAGCATGAGGAATGGTACTCAGCAGACAGCATCAGCACGCTTTAATCATGGAGGTGATCTGCACTTCAGGACCAATCTAAAACTTTGACTGAAAAATGTGTAGGCAGCACACTGTGGGCTTGAGTTCTGCAGCTGAGGCACATGGCGCTGCATATATAAGCTCCAGTTAAAAGGCAGATGACTGAAGTTGAGGAACTTGATCTTGCACCAGTGAAAGTGATGCCGACAATTCGCATAGCCTAGGAGGGGGTGGGGAGCACCCAGGCATCAAGACAGAAGAAGAAACAGATGTCTGGGGAAAATGCTTAATTTTATTAAAGTAAAAGCCAAAAAGTTTTGAATTTAAGTTTCTTCATAAAACTGAAGGTTTATATAGAAGACATGGCATCTGTCATTCAGCTCTAGAAATATCTGAGGCGTATGCCCTCATGCCTGTAAAGTCCTATAAAACTTGATATTTAAAAGTTGGTACTAAAGTATACAAAATCATTTGCCACTTAACTAAACTCAAAATGACACATTCCCATTTAGGTAAATTCTTAGAAAGTTATATAAGGTACATGAGCTGCAACATCTGATCCTGAGATTCAGTTCTTTCTTGAAGCATGAAGTGTATTATTTCAGATGGAAATGTCAGCTGACTTACATTCTCTGTGAAATCAAGGCTAGAGGTGATGAGACAGCTCGAAATAAGATGAATCTCAAAAAAACCATATGTTTCCCTGATCATTCTTATATTTTTCCCCACACATGGTAAGTTAAACATTCACATTCAAGTTTCAAAACTGATACGGAGTTTTAAATCTTTGAAAATAGGAGCTTACAAAAGAAACTTTAACAGACCTTGAACAACAGCACCTCACAATTCCTTCCTGATTCAACCTGACTGCTATTGATTTAAAGCTGCTATGTATCCTACTTAGCTCTGCCTCTTCATTTGAGTTTCTTGTATTATCCTCAATAATTAAACTGGTTTTGAGTTAGCGCAATGACAGCTGAGCAGGACCTTTTGAATACCCAACTACTGTGCCCTCTTTATTGGTTTGTTTCCATGACTGCTAATGATCCAGCTTTTCACTGGCAGATACTTTGGGATCTCTACCGCAGGATTTGTATTGCTGCTTTCAGTGCGCCCACATCGCGCCTTCAGTTGCCACTGAACAGTGCACTAAGGCGCTCACGTGAATTTTATCCTCAATGGAGTTCAGCTTACAAAGGTACTTTGGTTAGTTTGACATTCAAAACCATTTTAAGGGTTTGCAATGGGTTCTATTTAACAGCCTTCTAATAGGAAGATTGCTTACAATTCCGAGGCGCAGCCATAGGAGACAGAGATTAGCGTCTGTGCTGTTCCCTAACAAGACGGATCATCTTCCCACAGCAAGGCACAGACTATGAACTAAGCAAACGACTGGGGTTTATCTAAGTGCAACTTAACTTCATTCAACTGATTCATTCTGTTTTGTCAGCTTCAACACTTCCCAACTTGTGCAGTTTAAAGACTTGCCCCTTACAATAAAAAATCTACAATTAACTGGTGTTAACAGTGATATTGGTGATTGAACGTGCCTGTAACAATTGTTGACAACAACTTATTTCCACATCATTTTTCCTAGTGATGCATCTACAAAGAGAATGCATATTTTAAGTTCTGAGTACAGAAACGTACTAGTTTTGTGTGAGCAACACAGCGGAGCACTGCACATCAATTTGTATGCGTGAATTCAGATATTCAGACAGAAGACTCAAAGCAAACAGCTTGCAGGGTTCATCAGCACTTGTGTTAAATACAGTAGGTGACAGTCAGCAGTACAGTATTTAAAATAAATCCATCAGACACTTTCTTTTATTTGATATCAGAAAAAAAGAAAACACCACCATTTAGCAAAGCACTTAGGCAAATGTTTCTTTTCTTTCCTGATGAGAATATCAAGATTCAGAAAAGATCAGAAAAGAGAACCGAGGAACAATGTAGTTGTACAGCTTTGCACTACGTAAGACTCAGTTCAGTACTTTTAAAGTAAAGAAGAAACGCTCCTGTTACACTGCACTTATGAGGCTATGTCAGCATTTGGATTCCTTAGTCTATCTTCCAAGTCATAAAAGTCAAAACACGCTTCAACCGCAAATGTCAGTAGTGGTGTTTGGCTGTCAGTTCAAACGTTATCTAACTTCTCAGGCTTACGAGAGTGTGGAATCAGACACCTGAACAGGGAAAGGTGTATTGCAATATCTGAGTCCAGCCTTCTTTAAAACATAAAGCACTTAATGAATGAGAAGTCTCAGGCAGTGCCATTGGCTTTTCACGGATTTTTCTAGAGAACCGACAAGCCAGGCACTGCATTTAACCTTCCACTTCCCCTAATGCACAGGCCTCTTTAAAAAAGTGGAATTTACCTGAAGTTTTTGCCATTATGAATCCCTCTCCAGTTCTTCTTACTATTAAGATAATCCATAATTCTGCCCAAAAGATCAGTGCTACTTTGCTACTTTCCTATGCACTAGTTGTTTACCAAATGCTAGATGACAGCTAAAAGGGTACAGAGAATTTTATCCTAAAATCACTTGGGAAATGAAGTCAACTTAGGTTACAGTTGCCTAGCACAGGACCGTGCTTCTTAACCAGGATGTACAAGACATCTTCCTGATGAAGATAAAGCTATTCCTTAGCCATGGATTCAAAAGAGCATACTTCCATTTGAGTTTTCTTTCAGGATCACTTGTGACTGGCTCAAGTTCAACATCAGTTTTAAGTAAGAGGTCAGGCTCCATTCCAATTCAGCAGGAAAAAAACCCCACAACTTTCTGAACCAGTCTTCAACTCAAGGTTGAGAGCTGAAAGTATGGGTCTAGCCTATAGTTCCACTGAAGCAAAATAACAGTAAGGAAACTAGTTTTTGTCTGGGTTCAATTTGCCAGAGAAAGAGCTGAGAAATTTCCCATGAGTGGCATTCATCCCTCAAAGAGGATTTGTTGTGGTTTTTTTTTGGTTTGGTTGGTTGTTGTTTGTTTGTTTTTTTTTTTTCATTTATGTGGGGTAAAAAGCAGGGAGAAGCAATGTAACCATAGCTGTAGGGAGACCTTTTTAAATTAGCTCCTATAACCACAGATCACAGCAGCTCACTCCTGAAAGGCAAAGATAAACAGCCAGAAAGGCTTTTCGTACTCTCCAATGGAGACTGCGACTGTTACACATGGCCAAAAAGCAGTCTCAGTGCCTGAGACTGATCGGAAGTTGTGGTTGGCTCTATTTGGTTTTGCTCTGCCACCGTACTATTTTACACTCGGAATAAGCAAAGTATACCTGCAGATCTAAAAAGTGTGTTTCTCCCCAAGCTGATGATTCTATATTTTCAAGCTTTTGAAAGATTAGGAACTCTAAAGAGGAATGACCTTTCCACTGACTTATTTGCTAGGAAGCCTTTGCATAAAAATGATGTACGCTTGCAGTTAGACGCACACTAACACTTTTAAAAGAAATTTAAATGCTTCCTGTAACAGAGATCTTTCTACCTTGGGGAGGATGACATTTAGTAAACCAGCTTTATGAAAGAAAGAACCAGTGAATTGAAGACCATCAAAATAGTAGCACTTTGTGATGCTTAGTACCAAGAAACACAAATAGGTGTGTCATTAGAAGATCTCTTTCTAAGAATTATTTCCCTGTGGTTCTTCAGAGAAGTTACTTCAAGTTAGTCAACAGAAATGCCTTTATCAACAGAGGGGCTAGAAACTAACTAGGCAAAACCAAAGGAAAAGAATAAATATGATAATGTTTATAAAATATAATCACTCCAGACATCTGTTTACGAAAGAGGACCGACTTTTCCTCAGCCCTGCTCTCTCTTTTGTGTAAAGACCTGGTAGGTGATCTATTCTATTACAGCTTACACACACAAACTGTCTGCCAGCAAAATGTAACAATAGGGGAAAACATCTAAGCAAAAAAGCTTATACTTCTGACATAGAAAACATCATATGTTTATGCAAAATATTGAGAAAAAGAAGCTGAAATTCCCTGTGAGTGTTTTAATAATTGATCGTCTTCTAATTGGTGATCTTGAGTAACAACAGAAATTTTGTGGTAAGAAAATTATTTCCCATGGTAAGAATTTCTTTCCTTTTAACACCAAAATAAAAGCTTAGTTTACTAAAACAAAAAAAATTTTTAAAACAATGAGGCGTGGGAGAATACAAAAAATGTATGTATATTGACAAGGCCATCTGAATCACGCTTAGAAGCCCTAATTCTATTGATAGCAGGAGAATTGCAAAGTTGTACAGGTTTCTGTGAGTACATAAAGTTTCTGTTTAGTCACAGGACTGGGAGAGGCCAGAACTGACTAACTCCACAGAACCCGAGAAAATTCTTGGACTAACTTAGAAAGTTAGTCCACAGAATTCTCCGAGAGAATTTTACCAAATATCTTAACGTTTGTAAATCCCACTGAGGGCTTTCTTCTTCACTCATAAATCCAGTACAAGAGAACCACATGGACAACAGCCCTTGTATCCCAACAGTAAGACATTTAATTATTCATTCAAAACTGGTTGAAAAAAACACCTCCTAACTCTTGCTGAATTAATGCTGTGTCACCACATGCTATCTACCACATCCGAGACAAGATTCAGAAAGAACCTTTTTTTCCCCATGATTGCTTTATATCCCCCACCATGATTCTTTAGATATCAAATTTTAAAATTTTTGTAATTGCTTTTTTTCCTATTTAGTAAAAAATTTACTTGGATGAAATAAAGGTACTAAATTACACTGCACTCTACATACTTTACATGTGTACAAGACTTTACAAAAATGTAAATGTCTATTAAATGTCTAGAAGAAGAAATCAAAGGGAAAAATAAAAATAAGAAAATGGCACTTCAGAAATCTACACTTCTTAAGAATCTACACTTCTTGAAGAAACATTTTTCTTTAAACCTGCAAGAAGTGATTTTCTTATAGTTTGTGTTTATATTCAAGGACAGGAATCTCCAAAGTGCCATTCAAAGGCAATATGCCCACGAACACATCTAAATATCTGAGTATATATTCGCCATTTTAATTTCTAGTCAGTCTTCTGTCCAAGTTAATTAAAAATGCACAGATGCTGTCTCTTTTTTTTCCCCTTTCCCTGCCCAGATGTCCTCACAAACCAGCCTGCTTTTCCAGGGAATTTCCCACTGCTCTGTTATTCTAAGAATCAGCTTTTATTTGCAAAATGCCCATAATTAAAGTGGTCATAACCACCCAGGGAAGAATAAAGAGGAGCATTATGAAAATTTCTGTAGAAGCTGCCTCTCACACACAGTTTCTGTTCACGAAGCCATATGCCTCTGCCAGCCTCAATGTATTGTCACAATTAGACTCAAGATGGCAAAGATCACAATAAATAACCTTTATTAGGGCTCAGAATTTATACTTCAGTGTGAACTTAAACACAAACTCAAGCATTTAAAATTTGACTAATCGTAAAATTCATATCCAACTATCGAGAAGCACACAAAGTCAAAAATCAAAATGCTGCAGACTGGAACATAAACTGCAGATATCCTCAACTTCCCCAGGTGTATGTGTCACGTAATTCCTATTTTTTATGTTTGGAAAAGAGCACTAAAAAGACCACAACCCACACTTGATTTTAAACTTCTAAACAAATCTTGAAATCATTTACAAGTTATCTGTGGAAATTCAGAAAGGTTACTCAATGCAAAGCACTGGGTATTTCATCTTTTGTTCATAGAGTGGGAGAAAATAATTTAACGTGGCAGTTCCCATTACTCTTCGAGCATTTGTTCAATATGGCCACTAGCAAGTAAGAGCGCAAATATTTCCCAGAAAGGCACTGGAGATGGCCCTGAAAACAGGTAAAGGAAACGAACTGCAAACAGATTTTCTGGGAAGGAAATGATGGAGGAAATCCCTTTTATATTACACAGGGCAATGAACTGTGACAGACAGCACATCCATTATGCTACGCAAATAAAGTCCAGCTCTCTTTGAGTTGTGCCATATTATATGTGTAAAGGTATCCGTTTCTAGCTATGCTACTTTTTATGTATTTGGAAAGATTATTCATCCATTTTTCAAAAATTTCTAAATGCAACAGAATTCTCTTTGAAAAGAAAATACATACATGCACATGTTCTACTGTTGTAAGAGATCTACCGTGAAGAAGAGATGCATATATTTTGGCTCCAAAGAGTCTTCCCATTTGACCATACTACTAGGCGCAACACAATCACCTAATTTCCATAAAAACCTCAAGGACCCAATCACACTTATTTCAAGCTCAGCTACTTCTGCATTGCAAAGTATTACCTCTAAATATGTAGAGATCAGCCATAAAATCTCATTCTACGGTTAAAAAATGAAAATAATAAAAAGGTGCCTAAGACCATAAGTATTGAGGTTAAAATACATAAATACAAATATATAAATAGACAAACACACATTTAAAAAATATCATAGACAAATTGTTGCAATATTTTTGGCAAGTATACGTTGCACTGGCAACAGAGAAAACGCATCTCTGTACATCAAACAGTCACAATATTGAAAAGCTCAAGTGATTTGTACTGTTACATCACAAATGTTATATACTATAAGATACATTTTAAGTGTGTATTAAAACAAGGTCATGACCTCACAAAAGCTTCCTATACACAGGTAGCATTTAAAAAAACCCAAACAATTGGGAATTCTAAACTCACAATTGGATTATTTCCATCTCTCTTTTTTCAGTAGTAAAATCATTCTACCGAGCCTGCAGGAGTAGACTGCAGGTGTTTTGGATGGGAGTGAGAAGTTACCTATGAGCCTTGCGTGGGGAGCTCCAGATTTGTGCCCGGCACTGCTGTGTGTCACGCCACCGGCACTCTGGATCCCGCTTTATTACATTTGTATTGACACACCCTCAGGGATTTACTGAAACAACTCCGGATTCTCCATCTTTACGGAGAGGAGCATGACTTCTTGGCCAGGAAGAAAAGGTGACAATCAAGTAGTCCCGTGGTATTACCTTTTGTCCATTCCACTCTGCATTCCCAGATGGAATCAGAGCAGAGTGCTGGGAGAACAATGTCCCCTTGTAGTTAGTGCTCTGCTTCTAATGGGTCCGAGTTTGAGAGGTGACAAAGTACTACAAAAGTCTGTCACTCGATGTTCATCCTGGTGCACCAAAGCCTTCAGACCGCTCCTTGTCTCAGCTTCTAGAGGGCTATACCTTTGCTCACACCAAACTCTTTACTTCCAGCAGTAAGTAACGACCTATACCAAGCAGCAGACATACATCATACTTGAATTTCACACCTAAAACTCTCTATTGTATTTTAAAATCTTGCCAGGCAAGATTCAATAGACACCGCAGAACCTCACCGTAGTTTCACTGCACAAGGCTTTATATCTTTTTATCTCTGGTACATTGCACACTTATTACATTTAACAATGGGCCCCAGGAGACTGCCTGGATTGCACAGCTTAAGGTCACAGTGCCACAAAAAGCTCATAATACAATTTATATCCACCTGATTCTAGCATAGACTTTTTCCATGGTGCAAAAGGAGGCTGTATCTCCACAGAGAAAAATGAGGATTTGCAAAAGTTACAGGGTGGAGTTTCAGAACCTTCATTCCTTGTTTTCATTACAGCTGACCTTTAAAGACAGTCCTCTGTCAAGTTTTGCCACGCTCAAAAGATGTATAGTTTTAAGTCCTAATGATTAGTATGCAAAACGGTTTAAACATCATTTGATTAACAGGAAAGGAATTTACTTCATTAATACCATGAAATTGTCTTTGCTGCAGCATGATGATAATATTTGGAGTTCTGTGGGTTTTCTTTCCCCCAGCAACGTGGAAGAATAAGGGAGGGAACAAGAGGGGCAGCAAAAGAGTAGTTAAGGAATAAACACTCTTCAGAGTCACTGATCCAATAAAAACCTAATAGCTGCTAAAGAATGTAACTCCTAGTATATTTTATCACTTTTCTTCCATGTAACAAATACTCTAGTTTTAACAATTTTACAGTATTTAATTCTCCTTCCATATAATTTTGCTGGTATCAAAAATGAGGGTTTTTTTTTTTTTGTTTTTTTTTTTTTTTGCAAAGCCTTTGAGTGAGGTTCATTAATTTTGTTTGAAGTTTAAAAGAAATATATGTACATCAAACACTGTATGAGGAATCTCAACAGCAATTTCACAGATTGATAGAGAAAAATCTTTAGCTAATTATCTGTCTGTTTCCATATTCCATAAAATTAGCAGGAAATTAGGATAAATCTCGGCTTTTTGCAAGATTTAGTGCCAATTAGTCTATTCTGTTTGAGAATTGTACTAGATGGAAATGTATCCCAAGAGAGACAAAAATGCCAAGAACAAAATTCTTTCAAAAATGTCCTGGTACATTTCATAAAATGAAATATTTATTATATTACAGGGATTATCTTTTTAAAATTTTCTATTTTAGTTTCACATTAACATTTCAGTTCAGATCAGGAGCCTGCTTTGGAATGGTATTTCCCAATGGTCCTATATTACTATGCTTTGGTTCACATCACAGAGGGGTTTCAAACCCAGTGTCAAAACTAAGATTTGTTCCTTACTGCCTCCTACAATCCCTCAAAATCACTTTGTTATTTCCTCTGTACCTTCTCTTGCATTCATTCTTTTAGTTTCCTTTACTGGAGGCAAATGAATTACAGCAATTGAGGCTCAGGACAGCCCTGCAAATATCCACAGCAGGGAGTCCAGAACAACTTTTCATTCCAGAAAGCTCCCAAACACTAGTAGTTCTGGTGACCCATTTTTCACTACTGTAATCTCAAAGGATACAAAACTAAATTGTCATTTCAAGGAAAAGGATCTTCGTTTTATAGCCTTTTTTTTTCTAATCACAATCTACTTTTTCTAATTTGTAAATGTATTTTAATGAAGGAGGCCCAGGGAGAATAAGAAAGAATAAAATCGCTGTAAATACGGGTCTACTACTAGAACAGGGTGGCTTTTAAAGCAGACTTCACAGAATCATAGAATCATTCAGGTTGAAAAAGACCCTTGGGATCATCGAGTCCAACCATTCATTAACCCTACTTTATAAAGCTCACCCCTGAACCATATCCCCCCAACACCACATCTAAATGACCTTTAAACACATCCAGGGACGGTGACTCAACCATCTCCCAGGGCAGTCTATTCCAATATTGAACTACTCTTTCTGTGAAAAAATTTTTCCTGGTGTCCAGTCTAATCCTGTGCCAGTTTGAAGTCATTAATTATTTCAAGAGAAAAGGTGGTTTTCATCAGAGTTGCAGAGCACTCAAACTCTAATCCTGAAATACATAGTCTGCTGAGGAAAACTTAGCATTTTCTAGGCAGTTCTACACTGAAAGTCTCATTCTAGACAGTAAGTCCCAGGGATGGTGTGTGATGGCCCATAATATTTTGAACACAAAATCTGCACCACAGGAAATGGTCCCTTCTCTGCTCATCTGCAGCCACTACAGTCTCCCCAAGGGCCAGAGGAGGCGAAGAGAAGGTTACTTAAAGCAGAGGCAGCGATACAATTTGCCTTACTTTTCTTTGTTAAGAGCAAATCAAAGATGATGATGTGACCACAATACCGAAAAAAATAAACAAGGCAGATAGCAAGATTTAGAGTTGCAGAAAGGCTTGAAGGGGATAGAGAACAGATAATAGAAAATTATTTATCCTTCAGTAAGGCAATATTTATAATGATTCTGCTATGGTTCTGATTCAGAAAAGCATTTAATTATACGTGTTTCTTGTAGAGCACACATGGTAGACTGAACTAGGGGTTCCACCTCTGCAAAGAGGTGGATGTCCTTCAGGCAGTGTACGGGTAAAGAGACAAAAGGAATTTATGTCCTGCAATCTCTTTGTAGGTAAAAACGGCTAAACTTGAAGTGGGTTAACAAGTCCTATGGTTTCACAGCACTGCTGTCCTTCAGAGATTTATGAGACGCTCAGTCCTTCAACTATCAATCTGAAGAAGGTTTTTCCCATATTCAAAAAACTAATACCATCAGAATTAATGAGCTTCTACAATATAGGGAAGAGAATATCATTATAGCACTCGCTGACAGGCACCTGCTTCAGTAAAATGTTCTCTGAACTACTCCAACCAGGTCATTTCAGCCTGGTGGAGTCCTCCTCCCATTCTGTTTAAAGCCACCGTATGATGGGAGGAGAGCACGCCAGGATGAACATGATATCACTGTAGGAGAGGAAATAGTGGTATCCAGCGTGGACCTAATCGGAGAGCAACATTGATCAGAGCAGCAAAGCCATATAAAGGGAATTCACCACTGCCAGTATCCCGGTGTACAGTGTCCCAGGGAAGAAAGCAGCATGACACAGCCCCAGGAAGATGGCACATGGAAGCTCCTGAAGTAGAAAGCGGGAGCCTGCTGAGAAGCTGCTTAGTTGGATATGAGAAGGTGGTGCTGAAGGATTCTTCCCCACCTCCACTAAGGAAGGATCTCTCCTCCTTTCTTAAGATTGTAGATCCTATGTAGCAGCTCGTGTTCCCCAAATGCACCAACAGTTCAAAAATCCAAACAACTCCAAATCTGGATTAAAACTCATCAAATCTTTAAATCAGCGTGATGACCTGCTGTGGCACCTATGACATGGGAGGTCTCAAGGACTGCCTCTGCTGGAGGCTGAAGAGGACTCCCTAGGTAGGAACTGCCCGCAGCTCTCCAGCTCACCCGCCAAGAAGCACAGATTGCGATCGGAGGTCTTACTGCACAGAAAGCGTGTGTGCCCTGGCGTGGATTAAATAATCAGCGAACAGATTGCCGACTGTGCCGTGTGTGCTGTTTCCTTAAATCACCCTCACATTAAACAGAACAAGTGGGAAGGAAAATCTGCACTGAAATCTATGAAAAGACTCCCCGCCATTTGGTCCTTCAAGCCGAAGGGAGAGTTGAGCTCATGTTAGATATTTTTATTTTATATAAAGCTGATCTTTAATTAGCGTAATAGACTAACCACAGCGAGGGATGCTGGAATGACTGGTAAAGTGTCCCTATCCAAAATATGCTCTTATCAAAGAAAGAACAGATGGCTTAATAAAAGAAACTATTACGCAGCACAAAGGCTTTACACAGTATTACAATAATTTCCTTTACTATTAGAATTACTAATCTCCTGGGATGTTTGTGATCAAAACTAGTTTAAAAGTTGGCCAGGCAAAAACGTTAGATCTTTTTACTCAACTAATTCACAGCCTACTGCAAAAATAAAACCTGATGATATGGTTCTCAGAGACTCTTCCAATTTAATATCATAGCTTTGCTATCACGGTAGAGAAAGTAAGGTGGCTGTATTCACCAGCAACAGATGCAGAAGGCAGCCTTAAGTAAAATTGGTCATGGATGATCTTTTTAAAAGATTCCTTGAGGATAGAGAAAATGTTTATTTCTAGAGGCTGTGCATTCGAGTTTGACGTAAGACTTATTCCTGAAAAATCATAATATTTGGTACAACGATGAGACCCGAGTTCAAGTGTTTAACAGTTTCAAGTCTCTATTAACATTTTTACCATTAAAGTAGCACTCTCTAGGATTTAGACTCAAAATGCAATTTTGCTCTTTTTCCAAAGTGACCAGGAAAAAAAGCATCACAACCAAACGACAAAAAACACCTACAAAACCAACCCAACAACAACAAAAAAAGGAACAAGGCATAAAGGCTGTCCCAAAGTGAAATTCTATGAATGCTATTAACTTTCACACAGAGATGAAAACACTTCACTAAGAAACAGCTAATTTTTTAACCATTAACTTTCCTTCTTATCTTTCATTTCCTTCTTCAAATCTGACTGAAAATCTGAATAAAGACCCTAGGAACTCTGTTGTACTTGTTTTAGTAAAAAAGAAGTATATTCTCACACTATTATGAGACCTGAACCATGACATCATACAGAGAGTAACACCCAAATCTGCCTGGAAGCCTAAGAAAATCTTGATGTATCTGTATATGCCTAGAATGATCTGTTGTATTTCTGCTTACTAAAATAAGAATTAACCTGTGAGAGTGGTGCAGCAGGAAGGAGTTTTGTAAAGGGGTGAAATGGAGACCAAAAAGATGGGTTTCTTTTGGTGTTAAAAAAAAAATAAAAAATACAGAGATGGGGGAAGAAGAAAAGAACCATCATATTAATGGGGGACATTAATAATTCAGTCTCACGTTTCACCTCTGATTCAGAAGAGAAACTCTGAACTCAGTCTCCAACATGCCAAGTGAAATTAATCCACACTGGGATCAGTGTCATTTACTTTTTCCTATAAATTCATTTGTAGAAGATGTTTTTATTAATGGTTAATTCTCAGGAGAAAGAGAAGCACTCTCCACAGTCCACTGATGAGGGTACTTACTTGGGATACAGGAAGGGAAGGTTCACTTCCTTGTTCTAATAAATATTTGATTATTTCTACAAAATATAACAAGGGAAGAAAGTGATAAAAAACTTACTCTATTGAGTAGGACACTTGTTTTGGACATTGGAGACCTCATCTGAGCTCCATAACAACCAAGTCTCCTCTCTGCCCACATCACCTACTCATCCCGGACCGATCTTCCACGTTAAGACAACTCTTGTGAACAGGAAGGACAACTCAAGACTGAAGAAACTTCTCCATCGAAATTAGAAAACTGTCATTAAAATTCTAAAATGAATCAGCATTTTCCAATAGAAAAACCAATCTAGAGCTACTCATTAATTACATACAGATGGATTAGACTGAACTCATCCCGTAGCCTGGAAAACTCTGAAGACTTCAATAAACTTTATTGATTTGATTCTATATCAAACTAAATCTGGCAGATAAGGAAGCTACAGGGTCCTTTTTCCCCTCTTACAGGAAATATAGAATGCTCCTGCTCTCACAGGTACTGAAAAAAAAAATCTGCTATTTCTACTGATTTTGTTGGTTTTCTCTTGTGTAAAAACTCTAAATACAGGATGTACATTTTCCTCTATTCTGAATTTACACACAAGCACTGAGCAACAACACCAAATCCTATACTCAGATTGTTTGCTTTAAATCATTTCTAGAGGAAAGGCAGGTCAGGAGAATGTAAGAAAAAAACCAAAGATTAGTCTTCATCAACAACTAGCATTTGGTAAACAACTGGCAAAATGCCTCAAGAACATAAATTATCTACATCAAAGAGAACAAAAAATAAATATATAATAAAAATTAGAATAAAATAGGCAGATGTGTGATGAAATGGCCGTAAACGGGAAATGGCCAAACAAGGTAAGTATAGCACAGCACTCCAACAGCAACCATAGCTACTTGCAGTGAGCCTGGCTTTCCAGGCATCCATAAAAAGAAAAGATAGCAATTTAACTCCTGGCTTTTGCTTTCCTTTCATTTATTCTGGCAATTTCTAAATCCTCTTTTATATACTTGCAGAACACATCTGTGCTGCATTTCCTTTGTAAATGCAACAGATTAGAGGGAAAATTGCAAGCATTGTATAAAACATGGAAAAACATCTATTCTATCAAGAAAATAAGAGAATATATGCATAAATAAGAGAATATATGGCTATGTATTTTAATTTTCAGTTAACGGTCTGCTCTATACATTCATTTTTCTAAGGAAGACAAGAAAATTCTGTATCAACATAATCATTACCCTTTCCCGATCACCTTCCCCCCACCCCTCAAAACAAACAAACAAAAAATCACCTAAGAAAACCATGGTGAATTCAGTAACTCAATCTTCCTACAAAAGGAAGACCTTTCTCTGTGTCAATCAGCAGTTGTCTACAAACTCATGAGGGAAAAAGAAATGTTTTCCAAGTGAGCGAAGAGCGTAAATGTTAGCAGCTAAAAATAGCATAAAAGAAACTGAATTCCAAGATCCCAAGTGGGTTTCTGGGACGATGGTTTTCGCCCCCACCCCAGTTTTACAGATAAACAGCAGTCTTAATATAAGATGCTAAACCTCAGATTTACAGCCCTCATCAGACACTGTAAATATTGTTGTCTAATCTGTATTTAAGACAGAATCCTGGGAAACAGCAAAATTACAAAAAAAAAAAAGGATGAGTTGTTAAAAACATTTTTTCTTAGGAGGAATCAAACGAAAATAGAAATAACAACAGAATGGCACTGAGGTCAAAATACAACTTGTGGTTCAATGAATGTAATTTTGCAGACCCAGCACAAGGAAGCTGTGCTGATAACAGCAGTACCATGCGGAAGAGTATGTGGATTTTCCAGCTGTTGGTGCCGCATTGGGGTTAGTTAGATTTTATCCCAATAAAAATGAAAGCCATAAACAGTCATTGTTAATGACAATAAAGACAGTGGTTGCAGTGGAGTCACTTAGAAATTACCACAAACATTAAAATCTTGACTTACCTAACAAGGTGTATATATACATATATATACTGACTGGTATACGATAAAATCTAGAAACATCCAACAGAATGGAAAAGTTTCTAATAGAGGCATTTAAGACCATTCAAGTTCATGAATTTTAGGAGACAGATATAAAAATAGTGCCCTATATAAATGTTTTTTAATGGATAATATGAAGAAGTTCCTTCTACAGCAACTGAATAGCTTTTGAAATGTTGGTTGTTTTTTTTCTTTACTATTTTCTAACTTATTTTGCCCTAGCCACCCTATAATGGTATTTGTCTTTGGACATAGAGCAAAATCATACCTGAAACTCGTGATCATTTTGAAGTACAAGTCCAATACAATCTGTCACAGTTGGTCTGTCCTATCCAACTCTGGTCATCTCCTTTGGAGTCACTTTCAAACCATTACATCTGAATTAGACTTTTGTTTTGTGTTTTGTTTTTTTTTTTCCAATTCCTGAAGTGTAATTATCAGATATCTTCCTGCCCAGACTGTCTCCCTGAGTTGTTCTTCCCAGACTATATGGTGGTGCACAACTTTATGTTCACGCTCTGTCAGTCTTTAAGCCCATGCACATCAGAAAGCGATATGCCCCATCAAGCACTAAACTCTAGTTCCATTGAAGCCAACAACTTCTTAAAGACTTCAGTGGAAGCGTTAGTGTTCCTCTTTCAGCACTCTGATGTGACTTTGTCCTCACCGAGCAGAACAAAGCCACCTTACAATTATAACGAGCCTGGTAGTCTGCCTATGTCTAACAAAATGTTTCTTATAGACAAGCGTGGTAACAAGCAGGCAACTACCTTGGTACAGCTCCTTATGATGACATCTATTTCACAGCATCCCTCATCAAAAGCACTCCACAGTATTCCTCTGCTTTTACCACACATAGAAACTAGGGAGGAGCTCAGGCTTTTCTGGAAATGTAACCTCTGTCACCAAGGCTCAGACACTCCAAAGGTAGGTACAAATGAAACTTCCCCAAGGCCACCACTGCAGCAGCACTGCAGATGTCTTGCTAAATGGCATAGATACTTCTATGAATGCCATCCACCAGAAATACAAAAAGAACAGAACCGAAAGATGACTCCCTAAGGCTCTTATTACTGAAAGGAAAGTAACAGAAAAGAAAGCAGCAGCTAAACAGGCACAGTACAGGATACTTCAGTTAAAAAGAACTGTCTTCAACTTTGTTCTTAGGCTTCAATGTTTACATGAAGATAAGACAGAATCAGGATAACGTTCTTACTTAACCTATTAGAAAAGTGTTTTCAGTAAAAATTGCTAATTAACCATAACAGAATTTTGAAGGAGAATTATCATCTTAGTAAATGACAGTCCAAGAGAGAATAAAGCTTATGTGTTCAGATTAATGAGATTGGAAAAAATAAAAATAAAAGAGAGGTGTTAGTACAGCGGAACGAGACCCTATTATGCACCGTAATTAGATGTCAGTACATATTTTGTCAGTTGACATGTTAATTTTAATTTCTAGGGCAAGTTGGTTTATATGTTTGGACATTTAAATTGATGCTATACAGCTTAGTCATGAGTATCAGAATTGAAAATTAACCTCTTTTGACAGGCTATTATTTGGGAGTTTGATTCTGTAACCACAAGCGAACCCAAACCAGGTTTGGACACCGTTTGGGGGGGGAGGACATTTAGCAGCTTGTCGGGCACATGAACAGAAGCGTGTACAGCTTAGGACAGCTAATCAAACATCCCAGCAAAGTTCCAATCACTTCAGTGATCCCTTTGACTTATATCATGGACTATAAATGAGCAGAGTTCAGCGAAGTCAACTGATGGCAACTATTTGTGTGTCTGTAGGATCAAAATACATGAGGGCAACAGGCTCAATTCAGAATAATTTGCGGCTGGTGCCAGGGTGCAATTAAAGAAAGAAATATCCATTCAAATATCCCAAAATACTGCAGTCACCCCTATCAATTAAAGTAAGCGTTCCAACTGAGGAAATACCACTGACATCCAATTATTCTGCAAAAGATCACATCCCACTGCACCAATACTTTTCATCTGGAGTGCTAAGAGAATTCATTCTTATTTGTAGAGAATAGAAGAGATCTGTCCCATAAGAGGAACTTTTTGCTTTCTATGCCCTTTGAGGAAGAGGGTACGAGAAAAAGCTGCAGAAAGTTCAATTCAAGGCTTCAGTTACTCTTTTTAAGCTCTATTTGAGAAGTCAAAAAATTTCCCAGTATCCCACCCCTTACTCCCTGTTAACTTTATTCTGCTTTAATCCAAGTATGTCTATGTATTAGTGTATTCAGCGTCTAGGTACTACATAGCATTAACTGCTCACAGGTAACTATGGTAAAGTTTTCCTGACATAAAACGATGTTGATTTCTAGCATGACACAATGAAAAGCTAAAAAAAACAGAAATCAAAAGGCTATTTAATGCTGAGGACCCAACACACTGTGTTCATTAGAACTTCACAAAGGCATTGGAATGAGAAACTAGTTTATGTTGGTTAATGAAAAATACACTTGATAAGCTACTGGTAATATGTTTTTATAAAAACATTAGGTCTTTACCTTAAAAAAAAACCAACACTGTTGTGGCACGATAAATTTCATGAAAACTCAGGGCTTCTTTCAGTATTCACTAAAAATGATTTTAAGCCACAAGCCTTAAAGAGATGCCCAAAAATTCCCATCACAAACCCTTGGTAAGAAGCATACTCCCAAAATAAACTCCAAGATTTCCAACTACGCATTCTCATCAGTTTGTGAAAAATCATGAAAAAGCTGAAACAACCACACAGAAGTCCACACTCAAACTCCTTTCAGATGCCGTAGCAACAAAACAACTTTCTAAGGCTGATGCAACAGCCGGTTGATGCGGTTATTGGGCAACTGTGAGCCCTCCAAGCAAGCCAGGGGCAAATGCTGGAAGCAGGGAGGGAGGACTCAGCCTTCGCAGCTTCCACAGACTTTGGGAGGACTCTTGGAGGTGACTGTCTCAACTTAATGCTTCCAAGCTCCCTGTGCCTAAACAGCAAAAAATGCATCTTCACTATTTATTGCCATATAACCAGGACATGGCAGCTAAATTTCAGTTCCAAAAGCATTTTACTGGCAATGGTGCATGAACCAGAATGAACGTGGTTTGATTTACATCTCAAGCACGGACAAAACAACAATAACAAGAAATCCTGAAGTGCTTTACTTGTAAATTAAGCAAGCGTACCCCAGAAGCACTTGTCTGCAACAAACATCAAAGGCTATAATGCTGCACACCCAGTTTCAGATCATTTTCTCTTTCATCCTAAAAAAATAATTCACCTTTCCCTTACGGAATTTGCAGAACCCAAAAGCGGACAACTGGTCTACAGTGATGGCTTCTATATTCTAGTTCTGCCCATGTAAGAAAAAAGCTCAAGTCAAACAAAGAGAACTAATCACCCTTTCATACATAAAAAGAATCTCCATTATATTACTCGATACTAAATCTCTGAGAGAGGTAATTTATACTAGATGGTAAAAATTGATGATGGCACATGTTCTATAATGTTGTTTGGTTTCTCAACCCATCTGGAAGTCAAAGTAGTAGAAAAACAAATATAAAAAAGTGTAATTTTAAGAAAGTGATACAAGAGATAACAACAAAGCAGATTAACTTTTCAGTTCACAAGGTTCAGATGAGATTCTGGCTTAGTATGGAACCTAAACTTGCTCGAGTTTGGATTGTAATGAACTTTTCATGTACAGATATATTTCATATTGTTCCAAGCATCCTTTCCAGGTCACCACCACTGAAGCATACGTTAGCCAATGCTCTTTGGCATGAAGTTACTCTGTAGGAAAAAGCTTCAAAAATAAAAAATAAGACTAATGGTCTCTGCAGGAGTCTAAGAATATCCAAACAAACTATTCCATCAATTCAGATGTGGAGGCAGTAACCACAGCTGGAAAAGCAGTGAACATCATCTCAACAGCAATAATATTTTACAGCAATTGTCTGTGTAGCCTGATCAAGAAACAGGAATTATATTTTATCCAAATGCTGTAGCTTCCAGGGATTTGATCTGATTTAGGAGCGAGTCACTTTTCCTCTCTCCCTTCTGAGCAATCAGAATGAGAAGTCGTCCATTCATCCCTGTAGAGAATGCCAACATTTCCTCCATCACACAAAGTTTTCTGAGGCAGAGTGAGGCAGAGCCCTATTGCTTTGGCATTGCAATCTTAGCTGTTCAGGAGGGCTCCAAGTTGTGGAGAGATTTCTCATCTCTTTTGCATCTTATGGCTCAAGCACTCGCTCTCCTAGAAGATTCATCTAATGCTATAGCTGTTCTATTTAAATTAACCATGATTCTGTAGTATGGGTAGCAGAATATGGTTTTTTAAAAGCTATAACACAAATTGTCTCTGCATATAACAACATTAAGGGAAAACTACTTTCATCACTCTGGGACACTTCCTTCTGTATCATTATGAGACTTATTATGTTAATGTTGTGCACTGAAGCTCTAATCCATCAAGGATCTCTAGAGTGATACTGCAAGGAATAAACAATTAACTACTAGCTAGAAACATTAAGGTATGAGGCAAAAATGAGAAGTTCTGGGGAAACAGTCTCAAAAAAATATTAACAAGTCTATTCATATCGATTGAAGAAGCAGAAGTAAGAGGTTTTTCTCTGGTCTCCCATAAAAAAGAAACATGATTGGAAAGAGGATTAAAAACAGTCCGGAAGATTAAATATTAGTATTTCTGTTCTGTATTTTATAAAATATCTCACGTTTTCAACACTTATTAGAGCACTTACAAAGACACAAAAGCAGTAATATAAAGCTCTGAACGAAACAGCAGCACATTAGTAATAAAGCATTTGAGGGATTATGAGATTTTTAGTCTCCATCAAGCTACTCAAACAACAACAATTATAACTTGATGGTGATTTATTTTGCACTTTTCTCCACATTACTTACAGGTATGAACACTTAAGATTATTTCCTAGCAGCCTAATCTAGAACTGGAATGAAGTTCAATGGAACACAGAGAAACATGTTTTAAAGATTGTCCCACAGCATTCCAAAAAAAATTGTGTCAGAGAAAAACTTTGCAGAAGCACTAGCGCTGTTTGTTGGGTTGTTTAGGCTTAAAAAAAATAAAAAAAATTACTACAGCACTTGCCAGAATGAGGGTAATAGACAGCTGAAACTACTGTATACAGTGTACATGAAAACTACTTAATTTTGACACCAGCTGTTTTGAACTCCACTGATATAGTGGGTACATGATTATGAGTTGCTTAATTGAATAAAGACTGGTTTATAGCAGCAAAAGAAATGGCAAATAATTATGTTCATATAATTCACTTGGGATTCAGCTTGTTTTCTGCTTCCTTGATATTAATGAAAAGAAATCCAATTTGTTCTACATGGCAAGATATGTAATTTAGATGCTTATTAATGCATAGTTCTGGTGGCAGCTCTCTGACAAATGTTGTCTTTAAAATGTTTGTTTTGTTAAGTCAAGGAAGCTGTAAGTGTAACAAAACAAAATGCTTTGCAAAGCATAACAAAAGTAGAAACAAACATTGTTTCTCACTGAGTAGGGCAGATTTCTAGACTCCATCACAACTTGGAATGAGCTCTTTCATAGCAGCATTATCTTTACAATCTACACATCAATACAATATTTTTTTAACATGTAATGTAAGTCACGCTTACGCTTAAGAAATGCAACAAAACAGCGCTATTATACCGTTACACGCACTGGCCAGACAATCACAACCTCCTTGAAAAAAACATTCCTATTTTTTTTGTTTCTAAAAGCTATTCAGTCTGTTCTAACTAGGACAATCCTTTATGACACTACCTGCCACCCAAAGGCGGCTTTCATCACTTTTATTTAGGTTTTTTTTTACTGCGTGTGTAGAAGAAATGCTGCAAGCACCGCAAATGTTAGCTGCACCACAGGTTTAAATAAGCATTACCAAATAATGTCTTGAAATTAAGGAAATGGTGAACAACTACCATTGCAGATCCAGCCTGCGATCTTCCCAGTAGAAGACAGAGAAAAGAACAACATGACGTGAGAGTTCCTATCATCCTACACAGCTAAATCTGAGGAATCAAAGGAAATAAATTTCTCAGAAAATCCTTTGATTGCAACTTCATCTTTTTGTTGCTAACATTAAGAGGAAAGGGAAGATGAGTTGTGAAGGAAGGGAGGAGGAAAAAACCAAAGTAGCTCATAACTTTAAATACACTTAAATACTAAGCTAGCTGACATCACCAAGTACACAGAGGTGAGAAAAATCAGCATGATATGAAGTAATTAGTCTTATTTGCTAGGCAGTGGTAGGTTTGTCAAGAAACTTCATTTCCACCATAATCACATCTGTACAAAATAAATGTAAAACATGACTTATTTAATATAGCATTCTGACTGGGGGGAGAGTTGCCCAAATGCAAACCTGAAGTGCAAGTCAGTGAAGAAGTCATTGCACTGTAACTTTCATTTCAGCTGAGCCTAACAAATTGATCTGGATGCAGTAAAAACTAAGAAAAACTTCACAGTCCTATCGGATGTGGCTCCATGACCTCTCTAGCACAACCACACCTCCAAAGACAGACACCGGCTTGTCTCTGTGGCTGCACCACTGACACTTCCAGAGAGCGTGGTCGCAGAACTGAAAGCAGGAGGTAAAATGATGCAAGGGCTAATCTGATACAGAGACAAACACTGACTGAATGAATCTACACAGATCATTTCATTTTGGAATAATCTCAAGCAAATACATTAAAAAAAAAATATTACCACAGCTTTAGCTCTGTTGTTCTGTGGGACAAAAAGAAATGACAAAATTTCCTGCAGGGTTAAACACCATTTTTGCATCAGTTCTTTCAATGAGAAAGTTGGTTTCCCTTTTTCTTCTCAGTTAACTTCTGTAGATGCTGTGGGTGCACTGACATCACTCTCAGGAAGGAGAGATTCCCGGAGCTTTGCACATGGCCAGTGAGAAGAATACTCACAGTATTATTATCGTTGTTTGTTTGGTATCTATTCCAACAACCTCTGCTCTCAATAAGTGGGCAGGCAGGCACACAGATCACATCAGTTTCCACATGACCTTTGGGTTGGACAGTCACTTGTTTCCTTCTAGTCTCAATTTTCAAGTACTTGTAAACTACATATATACCATCAACTATTTGATATCAGTGTATTTTTAGCTTTAGGAGGGGAAAAAACGAGGAACTATTTCAATGAGTAATGTGAATCACACAACGAGTCTGATCTTTTTCTCTAAGAATTTTTGTTTTTACAGCTGGTAAGAAAGACTAAAGATCCTAAGGAAATTTCTTGGAGGGTCTGTGCTTGTCTCCTATTTCCTTTTTCTGATTGTCAAAAAAATTCCCATTTTTCATGCTACTGTAGAATTTTTTTAATGAGCATTAGCTCCTTCCATACTACGCTGCCAGCTGGGATCCCCACTAAGGCTTCAGGAACCCACTGGCAGATGTTAGGAAATGTGGTACAATCATCAAGAACATTAATAAAATCACATCACAGATTTGAACTTAATTCCCCTCCTACTTCCCTAAGACTGAGGAACCATTTAGCTTCCACTATGACTACATTGTGAATATTGGAAGTATTCAATAGCCACAAATTTAGTTCCTTGGTAGACAGTTCCACCACCATATTTCTCCAGCTTTTGAGCTTGATTGGAAATGTCACATTATCCAGCTT
The DNA here is from genome assembly GCA_013396935.1 of Baryphthengus martii. Classification (NCBI taxonomy): domain Eukaryota; kingdom Metazoa; phylum Chordata; class Aves; order Coraciiformes; family Momotidae; genus Baryphthengus; species Baryphthengus martii. The sequence continues at coordinate 318,653 of VWZK01002445.1, read as the reverse complement.
CAGATACATACAGTGCATACACCTCTCCCAAGCTTATATAATTACTGAATGGTTTTGGAGTAAACTGTTCCTACAAAAAAAAAAATACTAAAAAATTACTCCCATTAGAAAATATCAGGTCCACAGAACACAGGCATGGATTTTATGGCACAAAGCCCTCTTGATAATCACAGCTAAATACTTCCACTACTCACAAAAAAAAGGGGGAAAAAACAACTAATATCTTCTGCGTGCATGTGCACATATCCATGCATCAGTGGTTAGCATTTATTTCTGTTGCTTTCCTGAAAAATTATATATATATATATACAGATTATGATTGCTTACAGCACATAGTCAGATAGGAACTTTTCAAGGGTTGTAATTTAGCTGTCAGAAACCTAAATGAACAATATTTTCAAGCAAACACATACAAAAAAATTTAACTGGTCATGCAAATGAAGCAATTGCACAAGAAAACAGCTGAGTCTCTCTTAAATTTCCCATTAATGTGGTTTTTCCAGAGTGAAATTATTATTATTTCTTAGTATTTCTTGCCTGTTCCCACATATATTTTACTGAAGAGCTTCATTGCACAGCTTGGGAAGAGTTCACATTTATTTACATTTTTTGCCTATTTGTTTTTCTGGTGCCTGATGGGATATAGATGTCACTGTTAATGGCATTCACTTTGAAAGTGGATTTTGTGCAATTGCAGAGCTGTTGTAGATTTTACCAGATCCTGATTTACGCTCAGTTCATTACCTTTTAAAGGCTGCATACTCTGGTCAGTTGTGCACTGCACTTCATTAAGTTTTTGTACACAAGGTGTACAACGTGAGTTGCAGCAGAGAGGAATCTTGTTGTCTCTGCCTTCAATTAAATTCATTCTGTTGTGTATCTGAACGCAGTCTGCATCCCACAAACACCCACAGATGTCGTTTGATCCATTTGAAAGTCATGGCAGGCCTCAAACACTAACCTCATTCGGTTTCTGCTTGGGAAGGACATGTTGATATTCCAGTAGGCATGTTTTGAAACAGAGAAGGTCTCTGAACTTGTGCTGGATTATGCCTGATCTGATCTGTCCGCTCTAGATGTTCTCCTCTTTGACCTAGTACTAGTTGACCTAGTTCTCCTGTTGATCCCACACCAGTAGGATTAAAATCACAGCTAGTTTGCTCAGTCTAGCAAATTCTTAATTAGTATGGGACAGTTTGTTGCAGGAGTAACTCAAGTCCACTACCTTATATTAGTATCAGCAAAATCACACCTACACTACCCTTGGTTTCCTGCACAACGGACAACTCTCGTGCTTTGAAGAGGTCATCCTTGAAGACCAACCAGCTGTCCTGGCTCTCTACCCTTCAGGGCAGCTTCCCATACTCTGCAAATATTACTTGCCATCAAATCTCCCTGACTTCTAGAATGAGAAAAATTGCTCTGAATCTGCAGATTTCTAAATTACCTGATTAAAGACTCTAATTTTCAATAGACGCTGTAATCACAGGGGGAAAAGAGTGATCATCCCAAAATTCTTCCCCAGAAAATCAACACTTTCTAATTTCAAGTCTCTAAATACGTATATGCTTACGGATATATCTATGTCTCTCTATAGGTAAATGAAAAAGAATTACGACTAAATGCACAGAAGAGTCACATCAGGCTGATGGCTTAGCTAGCGTATTTCTAGAAACTGAAACACACCACCTTCTTTAAGACAACTGCTACAAACTTTTAAATTTTGTTTCTCAAATTCCATTCTATTCTGTCTGGTCTGCTAGCTGCTAATTAGCTCCAAGTCAATAACTGAAGTTTCTGTTAACAATATATGGATTTCAGCTATAAAGCCATGAAAAATCTTTCCCACTAGCACATTGTACAAATTCTTACAGTGAGTTGCCTTTTGTCCTGATTTATTCCCGTGGGACGAATACTTACAGTGCTGAACTTCATTTCTTGCTATGCATACATAACCAGGATTATTTTCTAAAAGCCTATTTACATTTTCCCTATATAAATCACACCTAATCTAGTTAATACTTGTATTATATAATATTTGTATTTACACCTTGTAATACTAAGTGATCCATACTGTTTTGTAATAAAACTTAATTTGCAATAATTAGAAGGTAAAAAAATAAAATCATTTCAGTTAGATATCTAAAGGCATTTTGCTTGGATGGTAAAATAATGAAACTATCTATAAATACTTCCTTTTCAAAGTAACATAGAGCTTCTTCAAAAATAAAATATGAACACAACACATTTTAATAGTGAACTATGATTAAACTTCAAGCTAAGTTCAAAACAGTGCAAACAGAAGTAAAAGCAGTTTCATTTTCCTTTAATGCAAACACCTGGAACCCTGAAGGTAAATATTTATAAGCTGGTAACAGACAAGACACTTTTTTTTTTTTTTAGATTTCTTAAGATCTTTTTTTCCCCCCACTTGTAATAGATTTTGTAATGACACAGAAATACAAACTAATTTGTAAAACATCCTTACCTATAAAAATAAACATACTGGACCTGTTTCCTTCTAGCTTTATGCATCTAGACAGCAACTGATGGCTTTAGTTATGGGTTCTTCTGAGGAGGGGACACCTCTTTATGAAATGAGTATTCAAGAAGACAGAATTCACTGAAGGGAATTTTACAGCAAGCATACCAAATGCATTGTTTTGCAGCAGAAAACAAACAAACAAGAATGGGAGAAAAGACCGGAGAAGCATTTGCTAGGCTACTTTGTTGGATGTTGGTTTTGCTCTTGGATCACTGTGTCAGATGGAATGCACTGCAATACCATGTTAAATATTATTCATACCACGTGAAATATTGCCTTGTAGTGTGCACAGTTGAACTATACTCCAAAAAGATTTACATGGATATGATATTTATGTAGAAAGAAAATTGCAGCAATATTCACATTTGATCAAGAAAAGGACTTAGGTGCACATCAGGTGCAGCTGATACAGAGTCCAGATTTTGCTATATTTGTATCAGCCAACTAAGCACAAGAAATAAAACTGCATTTTTTGTATGGTAGTGATCGAGAAACTAAAAGGAGAATACGGACTTCTGACTGGCAATGTTTCTCATTTCCTGGATGTCAGCTAAAGGATATGAAAATGTAGGTAGGACTGAACAGTGCAGCAATTCAGGATTGGGGAGGAAGACAGGCACAGCGAGCGAGTTGTATTATTGCCGATACTATTCATGTCTGATAACATCCTAAAGCTCCAAAACGTCCACACGCAGCAAGAAAATCACTTTTCCCCTACTACTTTTGTCACTGGGGAATTCCTCCTTTTCATGAATTACACCAGCAATCTATTTCCAATGGTATCTTAATCTTCCCCAAAGCTAATTCACCCCTTTTAGAAACGTCATCAAAATATTCCGGTAACTGTGCCTACATTCTGGTCTTGTCAATGAGCCTGAGAAGATGGCACTTTTCAATCTGGGTAAAGGGCTGCAGATACACTTTTCCACAGGATGAGCCTACACAGCAACAAAAGTTTAATTTCCCATGTTTCTTAACGTACAGAGGAGTGAAGATAAGCAAACAAAAAATTGGCTTAGGCAAGCCTGAAACCTTACATTTGTCTTCATACAGACTCTCCACCTGTCTTTAAGGAATCAACATTAGCTTCAGTGCTTTTACATTCATTCTTCTACCACTGAGCCACAAGTTATTACAGCAACCCAATTTCCATCTAGATCCACAAAATGTGATGGACTGTGCTTCTAAAAAGAAAAATGTATTAAGTGGTTGAGATGGAAGACACAAAGGAATTTTTATTTTGCGTGAACTAATTCCTTCATTTTAAAGGCCTGTCTTGAGATTCCATCCAACTTCAAGTATACCAGGCAGTATAAAAATACAACTGGAAATGTTCTTAAAACAAATTTTCAGCACTTGGTCATCCACTCTGCTGATAATGTCTTTAGAATATAAATCATGCTACAAACAACACAACTTCCTCTAGGGTAAAGACCTTTTTTTAAATTTTTTTTTCCTCCTCTCAAGACACTATCTCACACAGCTCAGCAAGGTTTAATTTATCTCAGTCATCTTTTTAAGTTAAATCATGAGTTTATAAAATGTGCCTTTCGATCAGTGCCTAAGATTACTCATATTATTAGAGTTAGTGCCGGAAACAAGATTCTTGGCATTCCAGTTACGACTTGTTTAGGAAATTGATATTGGCATTTTCTGCATCATTTGCTTTTTCTCTGGTGAATTACTTTCCTGTCTTTGAATCTCCTAAAGAAATTTTAACCTTACGGGAGAACAAAACTAATTAAAAAAACTGGCAAATTTAACTTCAGGCAGAGAGTCTGAGCTTCCTCTTAGAATTAATGTATCTATTGATCTGTTAAAATAATAAACAGAAAGTTGCAGTCTATTACTGAAAACAGGACAGCGTTTGAGGTCAAACATTAATTTATCCTTTAAGGGCAAGCATAATGTTTCTTACTTTTATAGGTTAACCTGGCAGTTTTCCAAGATAAGAATAAACTGGAATTAGGTCCTGTAAAATACACAGGGAAAGAAAAAGTCATATGAAAAGAAACTATTGTTTTCTTTACATGGACAGAATCCCTGTAATACTACAGAGAAGACGAAAAGTGTTCATTCTTTTCAGGGACGTATTTTAAACTATCTTGTGACAATGTTTTTGTTTTTTAATTTATTTACCATGTTAGTTAACAGCTTATTTTAATGTAGTCTTAACTCTGTAATGTATCTGTGAACTTTTGTCCCCTTCTCCAAACTTTCCCGTCTGCAGGTGCTACTATTATACAAGCTAGGAAGAAAAAAATCTGCCTTACATTTTCAATATCAAAGACAAAACAAATCAATTTTAATTTCTCAAGAGATGAAACTGCTGATGTAGAAGGTCATTAAAACACTGTCTGCTTCTCCGTGGCACTGGAGCCCTGAATAAAGCATTTTACAAAATGACAATCGCTGAGATTGAGAAGGTGAATAGAAAGAGTTTGTGTTGGGGAGGCGGCATTGTAAATAGTAGCAAAAGGTACATCCTATTTGCAACTCACATTAACGAATCTATTCACTGAATAGCCAGGTACTATGCCAGCAATGCCAAATCCTCAAAAATATAGGAATTCATGACCAAAAACTCCAAAAATAAAACTCATCTTTGATGTCAGTTGTCCTCCATTGTCATCACTGCACTTCAGCAACATTTTAATTTTAAATAAAAAAAATAAAACAAAACTGGTATTTTTGTTTCAACCAATTCAGTCAATTTTTTCTTTCTGGTACCCTTTTCCTATGGAATATTTATAACAGTAACTACCACAGAAACATATTCAAAATTATTAACATTCACATCAGTTATTACATCAAATGGAAGCAAGAAAGGTAGTGTTTAGACTAAACCACAGAAACAACAGAAGAGCATGGAATCTGAAACTGGCCTCTAGGATTTACGTGTGGCCAACACTGGCCCAAAATCTGCAAAAATGGCATATCGCAATTTACACATTAATTCTTTCGGGAATCGTTTGAAAAGCTTTATCAGCAGAGCTGCCATTCCCCCTCAGCCTCCTTGGGTTCTTCATAGCACCCTTGAATTTTATTGTCCTGATCAAGACAGCTTGTGTGACTAGATTACATATTCATCTCAATTTCAAGTCGGACCTAAACCTGTCAGTTTGGTTTACTCTCCCTCCTTTGTCCTTTTTCTTTCTCTGCCTATTCTCTTTCCTTTTCTCCTTTATTTGCCTTTTCTTTAGCAAGCGGCAGGTTTATCCAGACAAGACCATCTTTCGCACCAAGGCTCTTAGCCCGTGACCAACGAGGCCATCGAGAGCACTGACCTAAACAGTATGACATTAATTCAAGTTTGTGAGGTCACAAAATTTCTGATAAGACTGTGAGCTGAGCCCATGTTTCTCCAGCGGTAGTACTACAGTACAGAGGGATTTTTTTTCTCTTTTATTGTTGTTTTCTTCTCCCTTTACCTGCATTCATCTTATCTCCTCATTTTTATGATTCCAGTAGTAGCTTCAGTTCTTCTCAAATAGCTGTCTCTGTTATCTCTCCCTCAGCCAACCATCCCTACAAGGGACAGTTGTTACTACCTCAAAATATATCAAGTCAGTTGTTGTTCAAACTGTTGTTCCTTTTTGCTCTGTATCTTTAGAATTCATTTTAAATATCTGCAACCACGTACAAGCCTTGGGATTAAACTGGCTAAAGCCTGTATACTTGAAGCTGCAAACCATGCTTAGCTGGTTAGTGTCAGAAGCAGGTTACCTGCAACTCTCTTCATCTCTTATTGTATTTGTATTCAGTGTCTCCCTTTAAAACAATGCTGTTACTCCAGGGCAGCACTGTGGAAATTAATTTTCAACATCTACACATTTAAACCAGGTAACCTAGTTTATTTTCCTAAATTCACTATACTCCACAGCCTTAAACTGGAAATGGTTACTCCATTTTCTCCTAGCATCAACAGCCATCTTACATAAATGCTTTAACTGGCTCGTTAGTCATTACACACATTCACTTCCAAAAAAGCCCACAGAAATTGGTGTGTAAATGTCTTGAAAGTGAATGAACTGATTCTCAGATGTGGAACTAATAATGAAAGAGTATTACCCATGCTGCAGTTGTTAATACTTGCAGTAATTAGGATTTTAACAATCAGAGTCACTATCTAAGTTTCAGTAGTTGCCTTTTTGCAGTTACATGAATGAGGAAAGCGTTGTAAGGTAAGCAGTGCCAGATACTTTCAGTGAATAATTATTTTTTGAAGTTGTCTTGCCTTCAGTGTATTGCAGTGAATATTGAAATGTCACCTTTCTAAAGCAATTCATAAAGTATCAATCATGTATTATTTTAAGCCTTTTAAAACGTAAAGAATTCTCCCTCATCCAATACTTAATCAGAGTGTATTTCTGAGAAGGAATCTTCCAGAATTTCTCAGCTTTCTTGAATGAGCAGTACAGCAGAGTGGTATCCTGTATGGCTGGCCTTCCATTTGACAACATATTCTTTAAAGAAAAAATGAAGCTAACTGTACAGATTCTGTAGGTCACCTTCTACATACAACATCCCTATTTTGCAAAAAGAAGAATTAGATGTACCTTTTGGAAAAGTATCCCTGATAGGAAACTATAGCCTGTCTAGATTCCTCTGACTAACAGCCCTGCCTTTGACTGGTTCCTCCAATTTGGTTTCACGTGCAAACTCCATGCAAGTGCACTCATTGACCTTCATCACATTACTGCTCTGGATGCTAAGGAGGACAGGTCTCAGGACAGACAGCAGGCTTTCCTGAAAAAGTACTTCACCCAGATAGAGTAGGATGAATTGGTCACCACGCTCAGAGCCTGGCCGTATCCACCTATTTGTTCATCCATCCAAACTGCAGCACGTTAACTTGGATACAAGTGTGTTGTGAGAAATGGTGCAGAACACCTTGCTGAAGTCCACTGTTGTCCCCTCGTCTACAAATCAAGTTATTTTACCACAGAAGTTAACCACAGAAGTTGGTGAGGCATGATTTACTCTTGATAAACCCATGCTGACTGGTCCCAACTACCCCTCCTCTTTCAAATGCCCAGAAACGTTGCTCCAAAAGAACTCAACCTGTGATTTTTCTTGGGACAGAAGTTGCACTGAGTTACTCTGTTACCTTCAGACGTCAGTGACACAAGCGCTTAGACCACATCTTGACTAGGAGATCATTTCCTATTCTGTAGCTGAATATGCCCTGTCCAGCTCTGAAATCAGATTTAGAACTCGCTCAGGCTGACGACTTGGCTGTAATTTTTCAGCTCTGAGTGCTCAAGCTATTTGTGAACTACTGAAAGCTGCTACTGTGTTAAGTGACAGGACGTCTCTATTAAATGCTACCGTTATATTAAATACTTTTGCTCACCATTAAATGACAAAACTTTGATGCTTCTAACTACACTTCAATCAGTGTGATAAATATGTACAATTTTAAGTTTACTGTGTTGTGACAGATAAAGTCATTTTGAACGGCTAAAAGCAAAATGCAAATCTGTCATCAAAGACAATTAGGAAACATTTCTCTTATTCTAACTACATATACATATTTTGCATAAAAGTCACATGAAGATCAACTGTCATTCTACAATATCAATACCCACCAAATGACAGCATTTTCCATCATCAACTGTTTGGTATAATGGAAATAGAGTCCCTGGAATACAATGCTTTAGCAGGATAAATGACTCCCATTTTGGAAATTAATGTCTCAGCTTCACCTCAACGTTTATTTCCTATGAATGCCAAGGGGATGCTAAGACATTCATCTAGCAGTGGGAGGACATTATCCTGGTGCAACATTGTATTCTGACATTCTCTCTTAAATCATCCAAAGCCTATTATCAACATCCCTGATCTAATTTCCAGAATTCTTACACCCACAGCTTAAAGATATGTGTCTGTGGATATAACACTGTGACTTCTAAATAGTACATGGGAAGATTCTGGGATAAAAAAAACACAAATAAATATGTTTTCTACATTATTCTGGAAAAGACCCACATGCTGAAATACAAAGCTTCATCTTGCAAGACGGACACTAAGTACAACGGGATGAATCCTAGAAGATAGTCACGAGATGGAGGCTTTCAGAGAACGTTACCTTGAAAATGAATGCTTTCCTATTCCATGGCATTTTGTCCTTATTCAGCGTCCAATGTGTGAGGAAAAATACGGCACACTTTTAATTTTTAAAGTTTCACCAAAATAAGGGCCAGAAACAAAGACTGGTAAATTTGCTTTTTGAAGGCTGATAATTGTGTCTGCTTTAAGTTCATGAACATAAAAACTCCAAGTATTTATTTTTTCCTGTTTCAAAGTTATTTCAACTCAGAAAACCATTTTGTGAACTCATAACGGTGGTTCCATCTGCAGAGATAGGAGCAAGAATACAGATCCCTTGCATCAGCAAGCATTTAGTTGAATGTTTTCCTCTGATACAAAATACAGCTAAGTGCAGAATGTTGAAAGTATGCTCAGCATGTACTACAACATCACCCACTGCATGCTCAAGAAAGGCCACTGACCCTCCCTTTCATACCTATCACTTTTAGATTCTGAGAAGCTGGCCTAAACATTCTTCTCACCCCATCTATTCGGGCTGTCTCCAGGTACACATTCAAATTGGTAAAATTGAAGGAAAAAGAAAATCTTCATTTCACCAGATATTGGAAAAAAAAAAAAGATGTATCTCCTTTAAGAAAGTGTGTCGGTTCTGTTATAGGGCTTATTATCAAATGTAATAGAAAGAGTTAAAGGTGAATGGTTTTTGTGACACAAAGGAGATGGCAACAGATATCTAAGTAGAAAACAATGTGTGTATCGCCGCCTTTTTTCTTGACACAGATGATATACAGATTCATTTATTCGTGCAGAACTTCAAAATAGTAGACACAAACTAGGATCACAACTAAGATATAAGCAAAATGAAAATATAGCAGTCAACGTCTATTTGCAGGCACAAAAATCAAATACTGACAGGATACAATAAATAACATCTTTATCTCCTAATGTTTTGATCCTCAAAGCATTTCTCCTGTTCTTTTGTGCATTATAAAATCTATTTTCCATGTGTAGTATAATTGAAAAGTAGAACAGATGTCTCCTCTCTTTAGGCTTAGCTGAAAACAACCTCTCAAATGCTCCTTGAGTCTTTTTCTCTGATTGGTTCTGCTTTACAGTTGAAGCTTCCTTAGTTGAATAACGTTGTTGTTAAAGCATTCTAGGATAGAACTACATCCCCAGTGGTATCATCATCATTAAGGTTTAACCAACATTCAGAGGTAGCTTGTATATAACTCAAGTTTCAGCTTCAAGATGCTTTCAATCATTTCAAATGATTTCATAAATTTAGAATACGGTCAAACTGGACTTGACATGAGGGGAGAAAAAACAGGAAAAAGGAAAAAGCAGACTAAAACCAGGAAACATGTTGTCATTGGAAACAATATCAAGATTTCCACCTGACCTAAACATATTTTAAACATATGCATTCCATTGGATATGTGTGTGGAAATACCTTCAGTTTCATGGAATTTGCTTTAAAGTTAATATAGAACCTGGAAGCATTCCTAGGGATGCCAGTTCTTCAGTGGAACATGTCAAACGTGCATGCAGGAGAATGTTTCTCTCTCTCTTTCTGCACTTGGCACGAGGAGGGGAGTCCTCCTTGGCAAAAGTAAGAAAACTTCTTGTGAAGTTTTGATGTTGTCAAAAATGAAAATAATTCTAAAAGTGAAGAGATGTGCTGGTGCATAAAATGTCAACATCAACAAATTTTCCAAGTGCTGCAAGAGTAGCAAGCAGGACAGAAGAGGCCATAGCTTTTGCTCCACGGATTGTAACATGCAGCACCCACGCCACTAGAAAATCATTAAAGATCATTTTGAACGGACAGTTCCAAACCTGTTCTTCTGCATAAACATCCCTTCACAGGCTTTTACAACAGTTATAAACTATTGATTTCTTTTTTCCTCTAAGATTTCTGTTGGGTTTATATATAAACTGAACACCTACCTTACTAATATTCATTTCTACATTGTTTACCAATAATTGACACACAAGTAAGACTAGAAGAGATCTACAAGAGATACTGTCAATAATTTAAAAAACTGATATGTTACCTTTGCAGGTGTCTATCCATAAGGATAGATAAAATTCAGTTCTCTTGTACTGCAGGAGTCAGACACGTCTGCAATATTTGCTTATTTAACCCCATATATTAGTATTACATGCTTTAGTAACAATTTTGGCAACATACAGTTGCAACTACTGTAAATCCATAGCATGCAGTAATGCATATTTTGAGGAACAGATAACACATTTAAAAGGAATACAAAAATACAAGCTTTTATACCTTTGGCTTTTTCAGTGTTAATTCTGACTTGTGACTAAACTCTAGAATTTCAAACAATAAAGCTAAGATGCAATAAATAAATACTACTTGAAACAAAAAGATGCTTTAACCTTAAGCATCTTTCACATCATCTTAAACAAGTCAGATTATGCATCAAAGTATTTCTAAGCAATCACTAAGGACTGTGTCAGCATCACGCCACACTGAACTGAAATGCAGCCACCTCTGGGATGAACACAAACATCTACTTAACAGCACATCCTCCCCAAAGCGGTCAAAAGAAGTTTCCAAAGTTGCAGTGACAAGGTAGGCAAGCCAAGCTTAACTGACCTACCAGCCACATCCTTCCAAAATTACAGAACTGATTAAGAGCAGCAGAAATCTGCATTTTATTTTCTCCGTACGTCAACAAAACCTAACAGTGTAATGAGGTTCTATTGTGGTTTCACCATAAAACACACGGACACGTTTCTGAAACTAGAAAGGACTGAAACCCACTGATTACATATCACCAGCAGTATGTTCAGATTCAGATACGCCCACTAAGGGGATGATAGTATTAGCAATGAACGTATAGTTTTCCTTATGAAACTTCAAAACAGAATGCATCTCCAAATGTCTACTTCAGACACATCAATGTAGAAGTATGTACTCCCCCGGACGCGCAACCGCACTCCCCTCTGCAACACTGGGAAGCTTCTAGCACCCAAATCACCATGTTAAGTATTTATAGAAAATTTTAGTAATTCAATGAATGCGAATTGTTTCAAAGATGATTTGCAAACGTTTCCTCCCAATTTTCAAACATTGCATAGCAGTGCTATGAATTATATGAGTAATGTTGTACTATAGCTCAAGGAAAATGGACAATATGTTTGTATAATTCTGTTTAGATCAATAGGGCTTGAATAATAACTAAACTCATAAAGACATAAAGAGCCTTCGGGGAGCCTGTTTTTACTATTAAGAACTGCTTTTACACCTAATTTAAACATACAATAGACAAACCATTACATTTCTGGGATTCCTGTTAATTGTCTTGTTATATACTTTACATTTGTAACAGCTCTCACAAGGACATAATTAAGCATCGGTTATCCATTCTTTGGAAAATAACCTCACGTGTTTGTCCAAGATACATAATCTGCCCATACACATGTATTTTCTTTTAAATGAAATATTTTCTGAAGTACTATAAGAGCACCTCAATTTTCACATCCAACATTTACTGAGATGAATAATAAAGCATTAAAATCTTAAAATGTATAGATAAATAATACCTGTCTTCTGATACCAGCACTGCACTTTTCGTAGAGAAAAATATTGAAAGGGGTAGGTTACAAATAAAAGAATTAAAATTAATCATCTCAATTGTTCAGTTATGTATTCCATTAGAAGTCTGTAAAACCCACTTATGTATAGCAGAATTAAACAGAAGACTCCATTCTGCATTAACCTTCCTATTTTTCAAGGGGAATTTTCTTAAACTAGTGTCAGGGTAATTTACAGAACAGGATTCAGAGCAAGATACCCATCACTGAAATGGAAAAAGCATTTGCTGCCACACTTGTTGTGCTCAGCTCCTCCACAACTCCAGGGACCACATTCATAGTTACAGCATATTGCACATCATAAAAATATCATTGCCATTAAGAATCTTTTAGAAACGTAGCAACTTGCTATATTTTGTTGCTTTTTCTCTTTCTTCCTCTTGACGAAGATTCCACTTTTTATTCTTCCCCAATTCAAATTATATACTTGCTTATAGCAATCTAAATACATTTTCCTTTCACTTGTATTTATTGAGTTTTCCCTCACACTTCACCTGGTTGCTTATTCAGTACAGAAAATTTGCTATAGTTGCTGCTGCTTCTGAACAGCTCCTCTCATTATTCTCTCATTCAAATATCCTGCTCACCCTGACACCCAGTTAATCACAGAGAAGCAAAGATCACCCACTAGCCAAAGCAAAACATTTATCCATTTTTGGCTATTATAAATCCGTGAGCAACTGCAGCACTGCCTGTCTGCAGGCTCTGAAGGGAACCTTTGCACCAGATACACTCAATTTACCGTGTAAATGTTCCTGTTCGACAACATGGACTGCAAAATTCCTAGTGCTCAAAAAACCCTACAAGCAGCTGTCAGATTATTCAGAGTATGTGGCAGAGCATGTCTTTTATATTTATCCTTCATAAGACTCAACACAAATAGGAGGCCATCATATTCCAGCAAAAATCTCTCAGTAAAGACAAGATTAAAACAAATAGCCAAAAGGAACGTCAAAGTGCAGAGTAGCAAGAGCTTGCTCTTCTGAAGCGATCACTTTTCATTACCGAAGTACAGTGATGAAAAATACAAGACAAAATTGTATCAAAAATCAGTTGTAGTCATGTAAACCAAGAAGCTATAGGTCTGGCAATGTATAACGGTCAGCTACAGGATGAAACGCTGCAGTTGGCAACAACAAAAAGTCTTAGACTGGATTTTGGTTAAGTGTTGATGAAAGAATGCTAAAGCTCAGTTTTACACACACGTTTGCCAGCTTTGAATTTGGTGGGTGAAGGAAACCACAAAGCAGCTCACAGTCTACCAGTGCTGTCGATCAAGTTCCAAACAATCAGTTGCAGCATCCCACAAAGAGAAAACGCACGTTCACTCTAAGCACAAGAATGACCGCAGAACGCTCCAGGGTACCTTCTCATTTAGTGCAAGGTAATTATTTTTACCTTAATATTATTGCATATTATTTGTATTACAAGAGTACCAAAAATAAAGGCCATGTGAAACTACAATGAGAATTTCTCATGGTAGGTATAAAGGCCAAGTATTCCAGCATTCATAACATGCTTCTGGTTCAACATCACAGGTCCACCCAGTGGAAACTCCAGTCGCTTAGCACCCTACATAGTTGGAACTATGCTTCTGTTGTTGCCTAAATCAATGTACTAAATGGGCTGCAAATTACATTAAAAATTTTATGACCATTTTAAACAGTTCTCTCTCCTCCTCCAATTAAAGATGAAAGCATTTAAAAACCACCACACAGCTCTTCTACTTAAAGAACGTTCATCCATAACCTAGGGCTGGCACAATGAAGAAAAGCTTGCAGAAAGTGCAGAGTTATGACACATTTCCCTTTGAAGCAATTCAAAGGTTCAGATATAGCACTTCATCCATTTTAATAACAGCTTTAGGAAATTGAAGTAGAAGTAAAAAAAACACTGTGAAACTTTTAAAATCAAACTTTCTCATAACCTACAAAAATTACTGATACAGTTGTGCTGGTATTTTCCAAGAACTACTCCCTTCCCCCCTTTTCAACAACCTAAATAGGCAGAAAAATAAGGATTATTTTTTTAAAAAATTACAACAAACAAAACAAAACTGATGCGTGAAATTACTAAGGAAAAAGTAAGGAGAAAAAAAAATACATTCCCCTCACTTTTACCCTTTGATTCCTTTTGTACTTAACATATTACTACCGACAATTTTCTTATCTTCCAAGAACCTCTCGTCCTTAAAATGACCATACAATAATTATGCTCAATCAAAGCTCTAGAAATGAAAGAGTGTTTTTTCCTCACATATTCTTACTATTGCTACGATAATGCCGTAGGTCTGATTTATGTCCTGCATTTTTAAGGGCAAACAATCTAGTAAACCAGCAGATTTAAAGACAGGATCAGAGGAAGTGCCGGAGACAAACACCCATCCTGAGCTTTATCTTCACACAAAGCTAACACAGCTCAGGGTCTGCAGGCACCAGCCACCTGGCAGCTCACCAGCTTCTTGTCCCCCAGCCCAATCTCTCCAGTACTCGCAGCCAGTCTGAACAGAAGTGTCTGCTGGCAGGACCACTAAGCACAAAACACCATCTCTGGGTGGGTGCAAGGGGCCCCAAGGCCTGGGGAAGATGCCTTGTCTCCTACAAGTAAATGGAGGTAGAGAGCCCCAGGGTGCTGTGGGGTCACCAGCACTTGCCCTGCACTCAGAGCACTGGGGCTGCTCATCCTCACTCCCCCAGTTCTCTTTCTACATTCTCCCATGTTATGAAGAAAAGTCTAGAAAATTACACAAGGACTCACCTGCTCTCAGTGGGGTGCACTGAAACCTGGGTTCAAAGAGCGCTGAGGGCAGCTACACCATGGGGAAGCCAGGAAAATTCCTGGAGCTGCCGGGTGCCCCAGCCAGCACTAATGACCTCCTCAGGGCCCAAGGTCCCACCTTAACAGAGGAGGAGCAGCCTTCAGCTGTTGGAAATACCCAGCTGACACTGCTTTAGGTTCACCTGGGACTACTTAGTGCCTAATCATCTCCAGGACAAACAGCTTTTTTTTGTTTATTTCCATTGAAAACATGTATCAATATCAAAACACTTACTAGCAGCCAGTCCCAGAAGATAGGTGAGATGAAATAGTAAGAAAGCCCTTAGTTTACAGGCAATTTGATTAGCATAAAGGCTCTGTTGGCTTCCTTTGCTACGCTAATGCGTTACAGCAAAGCCACTAGTAATGCCTCTTCAGGTAACAGAGATAAACCTTGTTGTCATTTCCAAGCGGGCAGGGGGGTAAGCGGTTTTTTTCCCCAAAATTAATAAGAACTAAGAATTCAGCATGCACATTTTGCAATATCCATTATGTTTGACAGCATGAAATGGGAGGCTGGAACTGTCCTACTAGAGGCAAAACTGCTCTAGGCGCTGTAAGCGCTGCAGAATGTGCCCAAATTTCTTCAGCTCCGCCAAGAGCACGCTGCCGCTGAAGGCCAATCCCCACAAGCAACCCGCAGTGGGCACACTGAGATGCACCAGATTCTGAGAAAATTGCAGCTGCTGAGATAAGTAAGTAAGTTAAAGATTCTTCAACTGACTTCTATTTCTGCTCAGATGAACTAAGAGTCCTGTTAGCTTGGGGAGTAACTCAGAATTGAGGACATGCATCGAGCCCTCTGGAAACAAAGCTATTTTGCAATCTGTTTTGTGAATGTCGAAAGTCAGAAAGAGTTTATAGATTTTTAGAAATACTTCACTGCTGTGTGGAAGGAGTAAATGAATTTCTTACTCCTCAAATATCCATATATCTTTCTTTTACTCTGAAAAGAGCCAAGTATATTATTGCAGAAGGGACATACATTGGGACTTTTTATTATTGCCTTTTTTAAGAATTTGTCCATTGTAGTTATTTATGCAGAATATTCCAAATATTCTTCATGTTTTAAATATATTTAACTTCTCGCCACGCTAAAATTCTTTGAGAGAGAAGTAAAACACACAGTGATCACAGCTGGAATACATTTTACATCATCACAGCAACTCTTTGCTAAATGCAAGCGAAACAGGTGAGCAGTTGGGCTCTTTTAAGAGGGGTTAGACATCTGGTCAGCCAGGGCAGTGCTATTGCTATAGAAACGATCACAAAGGTTTAGATCTAATTCTGTTTTCATTTATTCTTCCAAGGCGCTTGCCCTTTTGCACACAGACTAAGTGCTAGTTTGTTACTGGTGGTTTTGGCATAGAACACAGTCTGCAGGGCTTCCACAAAAAATTCCTCCCACCACTCACCCCCTTCCATTTTCCAATACAGTTACAATCACCTCTGCAAGCAGTCTGAGGGGATACACCAATGTGTACGTACATTTATTTGTAGGCAAGAAAGGTGTGTTTGTAGGAAAGAACCCTTAGTGATTAAAACCATATCTAGAGGTTTATTCACACGCGCGCACCTTGCCTTACTGTGGTAGTCAGAGTAGCCAAGAGAAAATCAAGAAAGATGATGCACTCAAACTTTTTACTCCCCATCCCTAAAAATACTCACTGTCACTATACAAATCTATGATTTTATCCAGAGAGTAATTATATACAGATATAATGTCTACCTCTCACCACAGCTCTACCTTTAATGATGCTTTTTAAAGAAAGGTGGGTAAGTTCTGACTTTTGCATTCATTGTGTACAGTGGCTACATAAATTTAGCTTGAATACAAAGTGTCAAAAAAGACCTGCAAATATACACGATGTCGTTCAGATGACAAAGCAGTATAGAAAGGCACCTGTTTCCAACAAATTGCCTATAGAGCAGACAGTTCTGGCATGTAGGAAGGAACATACCTCAGGCTCTGACGGAGCTTAATTTGCTTTTGCCTACTGTTAACCCGATTTCACAAGAGTGATTTATCCCAGACTCAGAAATGTTCTGCCGAGGGAAAAAACATGCCTTTTGGATGTACTCTAAGGCATCTGAAAACATCAGAACGCCTCTTATTTGTAGATCTTCCTTCCTCACAATTCCTTTATGCATAGATGGCTCCTTCCTTTTTGCTTTTCCAACTGCCTTAATTCAGACACGAACATCTGGTAAGACTGAACAGCTGCTAAGATGATGTTAGCAATGTCCTTAAAATCTTATTTATTACATCAGTGATCAGAGATGTTAGGTGTTCAGAGTTGAAATGGCAAGATGGAAAGCTTTACTCCTAGAAATATTTGGTGACTTAGCTGTTTATATCCACACACACAGACAAAAAAATAATTAGAAAAAAATAAATTACCAAAACCTAACAAAAAAACCCCCAAACCCCAAAACCTTCAAAACCCTTGACCACCAGGGTTAAAGTTCAATGAGACTGGTTCTTAAAAGGCACACAAAGAACCGCAGGCACACCAGTAACTAACTCCTTGGCGCAGACTTGCAAACACAAGAGCGCACAAGCAGAACTTGAAGGTTGGAGTTTCACCTTGCCAGCTAACATTAAAAGCCAGACAATTCTTTGTTGACAATCATTATTTCCATGTGTTCTAGAAGATACAGAATGCTCTAATTCTCAGTTGGAATAAATAATTGTTTCTAATCGTTCTATACTGTTCCGGCCTCTTGGCAGCATTACAGCAGCTTAGCGTCATGAAACCCTGCGCTCTCCTTCACTCAGGAGCCCTTGAGCTTTGATTCTCTGAAGCACATTTGCCTTTGGAGAATAAGCCAGAGTGTGGCTGTGGCAGGGTTTATGATCCGACAGGCACCTCCACTCTAGGAAATTGCCAATATGATTTGACAGAGACTAGAGCTGTCAACCCAGTACTTTTGTGACTAGATTTCTCTTTCAATCTAACACTGAACATTGTAGCCCTCCCTACCCTGGTCTAATACACTCCCAATGAAAGTGAAAAAGCTAATAGGAGAAAATATTGATTTTATTTTAACCCTTGCTCCAACTCATTTAGCAAGAAATAATGCCATGCTGAACACTTGCCCCTAGCTCTGCCTTTCGAGGTTCCACCTGTCTAAATTAATGTACTGGGAACTGTGGCAGCTACAAGAATATAGATCAGACCACAGAAAGGCATTTCATTCATTTAGGATTTTTTATAACCCTTTGCTTAAGGCTATCTCCCTTCTATGTTTTGTAGAGGAAAGAAAACACAGGTATCATGGCGTACTATGTGAAACAGGATTCCGCCCTATCTAGCTTCCCTGTACTGATGACTCTCAAAGATTGTCATTAATTTGGTTTAAGCAACTAAACTGATACCTTTTAGCTGCAAAAGAAATGGAAGAAAAAAACCCAATCCTTCATATGTGTTTTCCAAACAGATAGCAGAGCTGCTAAAGTCACTTCAAGAGGTCCAGCCAAGCTTTTGGAGCACCAGCTAAACTTGGATTCACTCTTACAACTTGATACAGGAACTTTTCATTTTGATTCCATTCCAACAGCGTTGGTAGAAAAATCATCATAAAGACAAAGGCTGAAATTTTCAAAGCTATACAAGAATCTGGACTGAATTTTTCAACAGCTGCTCTCCTTCAAGATCAAAATTATTTCTGAAAGTCAACAGGAGCTCTAACACATTTAGATACCTCTGGCTATCTTACTACTCATTCAAACTAAGATGAGTGAAATTTCATTTGAACCCATAAGACTTCATGATTTTCAGACTAAGGTGTGACATGAGATGGCTTTCATTTTTTCTTGATTTTCCTGTGGTCAGTTTACAAATAGCACCAAGAAACGTCACCCAAGATGGCATAAACACTAAAAACTTTCAGGTCTCCTATTTATATTGAGTAGGTTAATGAATGATAAAAAGGTCAAGTAAGTGAAATACATATTTCATGTTATTATTTCTATTAAAACATCTCAGGAAATGATAGCAGGCATCTATTTTTTTTAAGACACTAATACGCATTTCAGTTCTGTCGGTTGGTGCACAATCAATTTAAACAAGACTACTAGAAGATACAAATAATCAAAATAATAACAGAAATCAAGTGGTATCTTAAATTCAGGCAGATTAAACAGAATTTGACTGCATTTCTGGGCAGTAAACTGGTCTCTTCCCAGCCCTTTATTTTGATAAAAGTAGATAAAAACTCCCAGAGATCCCTCTGTAGAGAAAGTACAGGAGGAGGGGGGAAAGGTGCTTGGAAATGAAGCGCTTTAGGAGTCAAAAGCAAATGCTACAGGAAGCAGCAGATGATGTTTAAATGCTTTATAGTCATCAGATGCATTTTAGGTAAGCCTGGATATGTAAGCCTCAGTTTTGTTATCTGTTACTTCTGCTTGACAAGTACCTTTGCATCAATTAAGTTTTATTTTAAAAAGTTTGGGGTTTAAGGCCATTTGACTGTTTGTCAGAGGCTCCAAGGAGGGGTTAGTGACTGATGTTGTGCTTTCCTGTGTCGTTACCTGGGAAACAATGATGCAGCCTAGAAACCATGACTTGTTCTTGTGGTTCTTAGAAGAGAAGAAAGGTCATATAGCCAAAACTGGCGGAAATCTAAGTCCTGTAAATCCACTAGTCTTAACATACACCGTTATTTGTCAAGGAGAGATGTAGGACCATACGGACCGTGTTCTGTAATCCAAGTATCTCTATTATATTAAGTTAGAAAACTGTTTACATGAGAAAAAGAGGAGAGGGGAAGAGTTGGTCTTATCAGATTTTATAAAACCTTTATCGTTCCATTCCTTGTCGTTCTACTCAAGCACGTGCCTTTTTTTTTTTTTCCTCCTTCAGTCCATTCCTTACAGTGTGTTTCAAGAATGTTCACTGGGATCTATCACAATAAAAACAAATAAACAAAAAATTCTTCACTTTATATGAAAGAAAAAATGGAACTGGTTTTCACAACTCTACTTTGAATGGTGTCAATGTTACTCTTTTTCCCCTCTATAATTTTCACTTCACCATGATATTGTGCCTTCCTATTGTCTGCTTAATTTTTCCTCCTATTTAACTTTATTTTCTGTTCTACCTTTCTTTTACATCTGTAATTCACAATCGCTCATTCTATAAGCACAATTTCTTCCCTTCCTCTACTCTTTTCTGGCAGGTCTAGTATTAGAAATCATAAGAAAATGGGAAGGAGTGTAATGACAACAGCAGGCAGACGATTTATCACAAAGACTATAGACTGATAGGCCAAGTCAAAACCTGAAAGAAAATGTATGACACAATCTCTGTCTTAATGTTTTAGTGAGCTCCAAGTGTTACATTAGAAAAATTATGACAAGTGATAATTGACAGTATTATGATGGTGCTAAAGCTAACTGGAAATAGGATGGCAGTATCCTTAAAGGTTACAGAATATAAAAATGGGAGTCATACAGAAAATAACCTGAGCTATTCGAGACCTCGCAGTCAACATGACAGAGATCACAGCTGCAAGCTTCACTAAAAAAACACGGGGTCCTACATCTGGCATTGTGGCAAGCGGCAAGAGAAGAGCTACTGGCCCTCCAATGCATGATTGAGGGAAAGGAAGGGGTAGACTGGGATGAAATAATGGGGTCAGCGATTTCTCCTTTGAATCCTAAAAGTGTCTGTCAGTGTCGGTAGCCTCTGCTAGCCTTGAAGAATGCACGCCCTCCATACTTCGATGCGCAATTTCTACAAACAGTGACAACTTACATGGGCATTGTCTATGCTCCTTTTTGGTTTTTTTTCCGGCTCAAGTTTTCTTAAGCCTAAGTTTTTTAGGGGTAAGGTTTAACTGTTATTAAGTTACTTACTCTCACAAATCATACAGAGAACTGCATTTCTGAGAGATTTTCTTGAGAAGGAAGAACTCTTTTAACACTTCAAATAGAGCTGAATCATCCATTATCTCCCAAGTCTCCTGCAATGAACTTTAAGGGGGAAATGGAAAACTTTTATCCCTGAATATAATACTGCAGGCATTTGGCCTTCATCTTTTAATTTTCTGGTAATTCCTAAAATAAAGGATTATCCATTTTGTAAACCTAGCTAAATGAACACAGAACACGTGAGTGGCTGGAGAAGTTTTTTCATAGCTTTACTTCATAAAGCTCATTCTGTCTCCACAAAAGAAGGAATAGGGCACCCAGACAGGTTATTGCCATCTACATGAAAGATGCCATGTTCTGCTTCTTCATTTCTCTGAAGCACAAGCTAATAGTTCTACCAAAGAAGTTAGACTGTGTAGAGGAACATCCTACAGGCTCAAAGACAGCAGGTTAATAAGTGTAGCTCACCTTTCTAAAACCAGACTACTACCGGATTCAAAGCTTTATCCACTCTAAGATTTATCAGAGCCCTGGGAAAAGAACTGATGAAGTGTTTATCTTCCTCCTTCTACAGCATGGAACAATATTTTTCTAAAGTCACAGAGAAATCTCTCACCCAAACAAAAAGGTGCCAGTGCAGAAGCCCTGGAAGCTGTTAGCACTCCTATCTCTTTTCATGACACACAACAGGATAGCTTCCAGAGGGCTGCAGTGTTTCATTTAACACCACTACCCTCCACATAGGCACACGAGTGTAACATAAATGATAGAACAGAATCCCTGACTTCAAATTCTTTTTTATGAAGCCATGAAAACTAGACTGCTCGTGGGCCATCAGTCAGAAGGGCCAGCCTGCCAAATCAGGCAATTGAATGCAGTAGAGGCCGTGGATGGCTGTGCTCATGTTCAGCCTTCAGTCGCGTGAGCCGCTTGGGCATTATTGCCTTTCGGGGCAAAACGGAATTGGTAGTTAATAGCGCTCTGAAACCAGAACAGATGAGGTAGTTCTATGATAGCTGATTTAATTTTCACCTACCTTAAAAATAATTAATATATAACTGAACATCATACAAACCAACAAACATAAGTAATGCAACTTATTTCTGGGATTCTAAAATGTCTCTGCTCAATAAAGAAAGGCTGATATGCGTCGTTTTTCTAATTCATCCTTTTTGCCGCTTTAATTTCAGCTACTGTTACCCAGTTACCGTTACAGTGCTTTACCCAGCTTAATGTAAAGTCGTAAAGTCTAGGAGTATGGCAGAACCCATCAATCGTCTCACTTTTATTAATGTGTGAATTTAAAACAAATTAAATACTTATATTAATTGAACAATCTCATAAAAAGGGAATTTAATTGGGTTGGGTTTTCTTTCAAATTATTTAAACTTCACTGAACTCATCTGCTGTCACATGAGCAAGGCTCTAAGAGCTCATAAAAGCAGCTGACAGTCCTTGTAAACAATAACTGTTCCTAAAAGGACCACATTAAGCACTCTATTCCACTGAATTAAGAATCATGAAATAATTTTAATAACGAAAGTTAATATTTAAACAAAAACTACAACGCCAGCATTTTCTCTGTCAGTCGGGTCTCTCAGTTTCTGCTCTTACAGCCTGTTTAGCAAATTAAGGAAGATCCTGACGTTCAAGAGATGTTACATTAAAATGTGTGGCTTAGTATAAGCGAAGCAAGTAGTAAAAAAAAATCAGCTGCAAACCTGAAAAATTGATTACAGGGAATTAGCTCTCAATAGTTGCTATGATATGGCATTCTAATGATGAAATGAATTATAGACAAACAGAATATATAACAATCACAATCTCTGCCATATATTCTTTAAAAAGTTTTTTTTTATATTGTATATCCATTGACTGGAGAGCTTTGATGAAAGAGGAAGAGCTAAATCAAGCAGTAGGGCTGGCTGCATAACAAAATATTTAATTGTGGTAACAGGAAAATATGTCTATCTGGACATGTTTGTATTAATGCTTCCACTCTCTGCAGATAGGTCATTAAGATAAACAAAACTCTGGGAGAATACACACAACTGCTGTGATACTTTTGTGGTGTGTGGGTTGCTTGTGCATCTGCTGCACTGCTTGCTGAGGCTCATCATCACTTTGCCACGATTCCCCTACATCCATACAGTAATCCTTTTATTTATTTGTTAATCAGTGATGGAAAGAGCACAAAAGATGATCCTTATTCTCAGGAGTTTACAAACTAAAAGGCAGACTTCAGCTTCATTATTGGAATAAAAAAACCCCATCCTATAAAAACAATTACTACAATTTTTAAATATTAAGGGTTCGCTACATTCTTCACATTATGAATCTTACAGGACTTAATGGTTTTGAAGTACTTCTCATGAGGGAGCGAGCAGTCATCAGAATCTCATTACTCAACCAGTCAGCATCCTGATTGCTATCATCCAACAATTTACTAAATCAGATATGAACATTCAGTGAACCACTATCATGTAAGTGGAAGCCCCCAGGGGAAACTACCCTTGCTATTTACTATATACAGAAGAAATGGTCTTTTTTTTTTTTTCCTGTATAAAATACGCAAAGGTTTCTGAGCCAGGGATTTATAATGCATTATAATTTTTAAGCAACTGGGTTGGCTAGCAGCTGCCAGAAAGATTACATAGTTGCATAATCATAAGGAAAATCTAATCAATTCCCCAGCTAATACCAATTAATTTCAGGAACGGCCAAGAAAAATTGCAAAGGAGAGCCAAAAAAGGAAAGAAATCTAAAGGATAAGACAATATAAAAGAATAGCAAGTAAAATATAAAGAATAGTATTATTTAAGTCTATTCATATGAAATAACCTTAGATAGCTACAGTTAAGAGGCAATTATATATCTGAATAAAGCACACCTATAAAAGCCAGGCTAAAAAAGCTTTAGAACATGATATTTAGCTAGAGAAGATAAAAAGGTCAGAAAATAGCCCTAATATCCTGAATGTATTCTGAATCTGGATCTAATTCTGGTCTGAATCTGAAACTTTCTGCCCCAGAGAGCGGTTTACCGGGCTTTCTCATTGCAACATGAGAGGAGCATTTCCTGAAGTCCATAATATGCATGGCTTACAATTAACGTTGGTTATAAAACAACTCAGTTTCCTACCATACTGCATTAGATCTTTAATTGCTCAATATCTAATTTCCTTCCACAACGGCTTAATGCAACAAGCAGCCAGCCCTTACTCGGTGGTTTCTCAGTGTGATACTTCTCTTCTGTCAGCGATCACCACTTACACACACGCTTTGGCTTATAGGAAGAAAGAAATCTAACATAAATGCACAATACAATTCAGAAAGTTATTCTGATCAAATGCAGTTATCCAAATGCCATTCTCTGAAGTCAAGATAAATTTAAGAATTTCAAGAACAGTCAAGTCCTAATTGCCATCTTATGGACAATACCCTTGTTACAAAACCTATAGTCTATGGTCTTGCTCTCCATCTTCGAATACGGAATCTGGTTACTTGCAACTCTGGCAGGATCTGTTTGAACTCTTAGTCTTAGGATACATGCAGAAGAAATTTGACTTTTCAAAAAAACCCAGAAATTTAGCTTGTGCCTTGAACAAAATCACAGCCTTCAACAGCTACCACTTTTCAAAGATGCTGATTGAAATGCAGACCGATACTCTGAGAAAGATCAAGATTATCATGCCCTAGAAACACGGCTGGACAGTTCTTGCATCTCTCTGCTGACTGGATGATTTGCTGAAAAATTCAGCTTCTCAGATCCAAAGTTGCAAATGTGATCTGTTTTGTCATCAAATGATGGACACTTTGAGGACCAGGGCAAGAGGTACCTATACTCCAGTCCCTGCTCAAATTAAGGGAGAAAAAAGAGTAAGTTGGAATTCAGATAGACATATAAACACCCTTATATTGGGCCAAATTCTCTGACACCGCAGAAATTTTTGCATTTACATGGACCATCATTTTTAATAGTACAAAAAGAAAAAAACCAAACAAACCCACTGATATTTTCTGTGCCTTTTTTTGCAAACACACTTTGCAGAAAAAAATCTTCATCATGAATTGCCTTGTCAACTCAAAGTGCTTAGAAGCAATGCTATAACCCCGCGTCACCTTTGGTAGAGCACTATCATACCTCAGAAAAAACACTTGCATCTGAAACAACAGGTGGAGACCCAGTGGACTAGCAGCAAATACAGCACTTTTCAAATAAGATACCAAGCTATTACTGCAACTGAAAGGCCTAAAACTAAAGACCTTTAGAGATTCTGACACTTTAAAAATCAACCCTGACGTGCTCAGGTAAAACGGGGCACTAAGAGTGCGCGCCACGCCAATGCTTTGTACTGCCAGAAGCCTCTCTCTGAATACTCACCAACTCATCTTTGAAGTCCTCAACAGATTTAGCTCATTCTACCCAGGAATGATCCAGCACTCCCAGAGAAACCTGTCTCAGTCCACAGACAGGAATTTTGGAGCGTACCTGGGTTTTCCCCTTACAGACAGAACATGGAGAATGCAACAGCCATAGTTCTGGTAACAGGGAATTAATTGTAAGATGCCTGTAAGTACAAGATTTACTTTTGAAAAACCTAGACAAGACTTAATGTTCTAGATACATACTGTGGTACGGAGTATTACACTCATTAAGAAAAGAGATGTTAACAGTTTAAGTTGCAAAGAAAAAGACTGCAAAGAAAAAGGCTTTTTTTTCCTATTTGCATTTCTATTTGATTAAAGTATTACAGGCAGTTTGCCTTCAAAACACAGGCTCCTCAGAAACATAAACAGCTCATCTTAGAGAATGACAAAACAAGACAAACACAGCAAACAAACCAAACCAAAACGTGGTTACATTAGAAGTAGAGTATATAGTTACAGGAAGTGATTCTCTAAAAATCACACCAAAGGAGCACAGTGCAGATGGAGACATGTGTGATTTTATAAACAGATATTTTATCAAGTAAATGATGTAAAAATATCTTAACTCATTTGAAAACTTCTTAAAGCAGAAGAATGGTATCTATCTTAAGGACAATCAGTTAGATCCTGAAACATCCAAAAAGGTTTTTCGTACTGCTTTACATTTTTTTTTTTCTGTGCGATGCCTGGGAAATTCAATAACCTGAGAGAAGGCTGCAGTACTTCAATGGGTTTTTTTCATTTCTTGTGAGGTACTGACAACAGTTTTCCACGGAAAAGTACTTGTTTAAACAGTGAGACTTCAAATTGCCATTTCTATTCTTGTCATGGAAATTGCATTGCTCAACCTCACACAGGAGATTCCCTTCCATACGCGTTCAACCCTTTAATACGATGAGTTTCAAATCCTTCATAAAATAATCACAAGCAGGCTGAAAGATGTCTTAAGAGATTATTTACTCCAGCTGCACCTCTAAGCAAACATATTTCTAACACTAACTTTTTTCAACATCTACTTATAAAGGTCCAACACTAGAAATGCCACAACTCTCTAACCCATCTAGTCTAATAGTTAATAGCTTTAGTACTTCAGAGGATTTTATAAAAGCAGTGATAGATCAGAAGTTCCTTTGCTGTAATTTCAAAATACTACTCTTTGTCCTACCTCCAATAAGCAGCGAAGCATACTCCTACCTTCCTCTTCTCAACCCTTTTCATGTATCTGAATATCCTTTGTTCTGCTAGTCCTCCTCTTCCAGAGATTAAATAACCCACATTCTTTCCAACATCAAATTTCTTGGAATTTCTGCCGTTGCTTCTTATTCTCTGAATTCTTCACTTAAACATGACAAACCCTAAAATCCCTGTGTTTTATACAATGGCCATAATAAAGGTCATACTAAATATCTCAAAATTCCATTCAAACCTGATATAAACATTACACTATAATTATTTTATTACAATTCCAATTAACAAACAGAAATCACGATGTTGCTTTAACCTGTAGTTTCATTTTTTTACAGTCGCTTTAATGTTTTACGTCACACGGTTGGCATTACTACCATCACTCATTGCACACGCATTCTTTTCTCTCTAGAGTACTAAACATACTCTAAGAGGCACCATAAGAATGGCCACAATTCAATCAGAGGAAAGGCCCTTCTGACCCAGTGTCTTCATTTAGTTGTAACCAGTAGCAGGTGCAAATAAGAATGGGGAATGAACAAAAAAATGGAAAAGAACAGTGGTAGATCTGTTTGGTTTCTGGCAACCTGCTGCTTGGGGACTTCCTAGGCCAAGTGTATTAACAGTGGCAAGAACACAGACAGCGGCAAGCTATTTTCTTCTTTGTTTTTTATAATTTTCCTACTAATTCTCCATATTTCGTTGCCTTTTTTGATCATTGTTTTGGGCTGTGCTGACACTGCCACAGAATTCTCTCAAAGAGCTTCTACAGATGGCAACACAGCGACACTGGATCCAAATGTGTCTTCACGTTTCTGACTGGAGTCAGTGCTCCAACTCAGAGCTTTTCACTTATGAGCGATAATGGCATTTCTAAATGTCTCTTTCACTCTGATAGAGAACAGCCACAACATTCAAAAGGAAGAAAAGAACAATTCTGACACTGACACAACAAAATACACTATGAAGGAATACTGGCTATAGGCACAATAAGGCATTTCAAAAACTCTTCTGTTTTTCCACTTCCAATGCCATAAGCTGTAAGATTTCTGTTGCTTTAAACGGGGAGAGTGAAAGGTAAGCGAAAAGTACCTTTTTTTAAGACATCAACACTTTTTGTAGAACAGAACTATTTCTTTGCATCACCCACTCAAGATTTTCAAATGAATTATCAAAGTGTCATCTCCAAGACCAGGAGCATGACTGCTCTGCTGGACGTGGTTGTTCCTAAACAAAGAAAGGAGAGGTTTCAAATAAGAGGTTTTAAAAGCTGTATCTTTACAAAATAGAAGCTACAGTTACCTATTTAAATACGGAAGTTTCTAATCAGACTTACGAACCATGACTGCCTCTGGGATTTAGTTTAGTCAATATACTAGTCAGCACCATTCCTTATCCCAACTAGGTACAGGAAAGAATTGCCCATCATTGAAAACATAAAAAGCATAGAATTATTCTAGAATTAAGTCAATTAATAACTGAATATACTAAAATATCCACTCTAAAATAAAAACCAACAAAAATCCAACTCAAAAATGCCTTGAAGATAAAGCAGAATCCACAGGTCCAGGCCACTACACTTATCCCCATGGAGGTAAATTCAACTGCCAATGATACCAACACTTGATGACTATTGATCCAGTGATAACAATGACTTCCAGCATCTTATTAGAGTTTGAATTTACACTACCTTAATACCATCCCCACATGCTATGAAGTCATATTAATAGGCTACGCTGATTATGTTGACACTTTTGGGGGGAAGAATGTGGCAGGGAATGGAAAGGTTAATAGACAGCTTTGCTTTCACCAAACCAAACAAAAGTTTCCTTAATTATGTGGACAGCAATTATAAGTCCATGTGCTGCTTTTTGTGAGTGTCAATTGTCCTATAAATCTCAATTTCTCATTAGTTGGTGATTAGATACAGCTTCTGATTAGATCTAATTTTGGAATCTCAAGTGCAAGGAGTATAAATCTATTTAAGCCTTTCATTCCTAATAAGAACCAGACGGTGGTTTGGGATGTTGCTGGCTTCAGTGGGATCTGAGTCCCAGGGAAGGTGGGCAAATCATTAAGGGCTACGGAAAATGAAGTTGGCAGACAGTAGTACCATGAAGATCTGTTCCTGAAAATTATTCAAAATAAACTCACTTGTGCATCTCCAGCATGCATTTGTTCCTTTTTTTCACTACCATTATCCATTATCTTTATTTTAGAAGCTCTATCTCCATTAAATTAGAAAACAATTCCTCTCTGTGAGCCCAGTTAAGTAAGCTCTGTGTCCCTCTAACAGCCACCAATGAGCTGAACACCCCACCGTGCTGGGAATCCTCTCACTAGGTTTGGACTTCATTGCTTCCCCACTCCCACAAACTCACTTCAGAGACAAATTTAAAGCAGGAATTTTCTGCATTGCCTTTTGCCCATAACTCAAGCAGCTGAGTTATTCCTAATTTATGTAGATACTGAAACATTTACTTTGAAATACCTTTATAAAAGTGTGAGGTAATTGGATTATATTTTCCAATAACAATGCACCATTTTTTACAGATTAGCGTAACTGATTATTTTCTTAAACCATCCATTTGTGACCAGCTACGTGATCCGTTGCAATCAGTGTAGTTTTAATTGAACCACAACTCTAAAACTCATTTTAATTCAAATGTTTTAGATATTTACACAAACAAAACAATTACAAAAGCAAACCCTTTATTTAATATGAAAGGGGAAAACGATTAAAGCTCTTGTTATTAGGTATGATATAAATTCATCAATAATAGGTCAAAATCTGCAAATTTCCAACCAAATACAGTAACCAAAGAAATATTTTTTCCTTACTAAAACATGTCTAGAGTGTATTAATATTACAGTTATTATTTATTAAAAGGATGAACAGTTAAACACCTTTATTTCATACCATGAGGCACGCAGAATATACTGGCAAAACGGATTTATAATGCTTAGTACTTTTTCGCATCTCATCCATATGCTTTATGTACAATTACTTAATGATATTGATTATTTAATGAAAGCATTTATGTGATGTTCAGAAATATCCTGAAGAGCGAAGGATCTCAGCTATACTTCACTTCATGAGGACGAATGTGTTTATTTGTAAATCCATCTGCACCACTTTGCATATTCAATAAGTAACGCTAAAATTATGAACCAATAAAGCCAGTAAAATTTGCCGTCAAATTTATAACAGGAATGAACAGACACATTTAAACATTAATAATTTCTGCAAACGTTTTAAGCAAATACATATATGAAGAACTAATGCTGAGAGCACTTATAGAATCAAGTTCAAGTAAATGGAAATTCTCTGTATGCCTGAGAAGGTCAAGAGAAAACTATATAAAGGTACAACGTTTGTTGGCTGTGTGAATGTCACTTCAAAACAAAGAAATAAATAAAAGAAAATCCTGAGCTACAGACATACATATAAACAGTACCGCCTTCATGACTCTTCAGTACATTTCAAGAAATAAGTGACCTTGACAAATCCCTGAATGGTCTCTAAGTAGAGAATTACGAAGATCTAAGTATACAAAGGAAGAAATAGGCAAATAGGCATCTTAGGCTTTGATTTTTTTTATTCTAGCGAAGTGACTCAACTCTGTTCTGGAAAGATACATACATCAATATAAAAAAAATATAGAGATCAGTCTACAACAAAGCTAAGATAGGAGATGTCTGTCCTTTCAACTCAGATATTAAAAAAAAATAAAAATATTAGAGCAAAACTCTGGATATTTAAATGTTCTACTCTGTTTTAAAGCTTTCATTATTTTTATACGTTATTCATTTATTTCTAGAAGCACTTTCTATCTAAAGGATATTCACTTCCCACTCCTTATTTTTACTCAGAATGCTTAATCATATTGAACTTTGATTAATGCTTTTCAGGCTTTACTCTGCTGATTGTTATTTTCATATCTTGGCAGTTTGATAAATATTACCATGTACATTAGAGGAAAATAATTAACTAAACTGATTTTTCTCCATTCTGGAAGTAATTTTGTTTATATGCTTGCTCCCCCCAGACTTAGCCATAAATGGAAGCATCCCATTTATCAAAATGATTGGGCACTATAAATTGTGAAATTAAATATTTAGACATCTTAGTAGAATGGATTAGATGTTAACTGTGTCATCCAATACACAGAAATATCTATTAAAAATACATTTGATAGTAGATATTTTATCCTAACACTAAAAAGCTGGGAAACAAAAAAAATTCTTCAAATATTGTCAAATTGAAAGCCATGCATAATTCAGCACTCAAATTGAATTTTAATCTTGTTAGAATGCTTGGGGAAATATTTTGTGCTTATGAAAACTAAAGGAAGATAACGAACATTACAAACCAAATCATTGCTTTTATGTTCAGTCAGAAATGATACAATAGCTAATAGAAATCAGTTCTTGGAATCAGTGACAGGACAAGGAAGCATCCTAAACACTACACATTCACATCCAAAGTTTACAGGATTGTTCAAGGAAAAAAAAAAACATAGTATGAGGAATTTAGGAAACTTTTCATCATAAAAGGAAAGACGAACCCCTTTAAAAGTTTAAAGGCAGGAAGAGCTGAAAGAAGCAGCCACTCAATAGATGCTGCTGCATTATTTTCCACTATGCTCTTGAAGTGAACTAACTTAGGACTATGTCCCTCCCTGCAAACAGGTTCAGACCGCCTCTGAGAGCGCCTCTTCTTCACAAAGCACTGCTCTCTAGTAAAATACTATTCTGCTTTCATACCCACCAGGGACAAAGGCGATTTCTCAGTCTCAGAGCTGTAAGAGACAACACTTCCAAAAGCACTGTCTTTAGGACCACCACCACTACCAAAAGCAACCAAAACCCACCCCATCATAGCTGGTGTCAGCACCAGATAGAATCCAGCAGAAAGCACCAAGACCGGCATTCCAGTCACACCATGAAAACATAGTCTTTCTTTAGAGCTGTAATAAAGATGCTCTTCTTAAAGCTACAGTTAGTTATTCTGATTCCGTAATATTAGTCAAACCATCATAGAACCATCCTGGGATATATGCATTTGTTTCATCATCTCATTCCCTTCAAAATGCCGTGAAGACATCTGCATGGCAACACAATGCTGGGACATAAAACCAGCTTATTACAAGCCACATTCATTACACGTGTCGTGTAAATGTACTCTTTCTTCTCCCCTTCCTCCCTAATTTTCATAACATTGAAGAAATATTTGTCCTCAAGCTTCTTAAGTACTTCTGTATCAGAGTCTTCAACTTATCCTATGTGTTGAGCAACAGCTTTGGGTACGTTTGAGCAGCTGGAAGGATATCTATCCTTTCTTTGACTTTCTGGCCTAGGTATTTTGTGAGGTCTAACGTCCAAGTTAATTATTTCTACACGTTGTGTCTTTGGGAAGATCTGTGAACTGGTCACTGTCTCAGAAGAGAATGCCAAGCTAGACACATGACTCTGCTAGTAGGCAGTGAATGATGACTTTCAAAACCAAGATACCAACTTGAATTAATAGAGCCCAAGATTTCCATGACATGGAGCTGTCACTCATCCTGATCCAAATCCCAACTCAGACTTTCTAGGATATTACTGCTGGTTTCAGCAGATGGTTACACATTCCGAAGAATTAGTCATGGTGTTAACAGAGAAGAAAAGAACACAGAATTGCCCAAGAACAAATTTATTTCCCTTTTCCTACTACTTTTGCTCCTTCTCAGCCACGTTAGAGATGCTACTCTTTTATCAGTGATAAAGATTAGCTGTTTTGCTGCAGTTTATTCATTTTGCTTTATAATTCATTTGATTTTTTTTGATATTCCATTTTTCAGTTCCTCATGTGCTAGAAATTACAAAGATAAGGTCCATCAAGGACCTTTCGCATGGGAAGAACACTATGCACTAAAATAATGAGAAATCTTTAGAGAGGAGACTGTGAAAAAAAGGCAAGGATCTGCTGTCTGCATTTCACTAGAAGAAACGACAACTAGATCCAGGGCTTAAGTCATCATTAAAAGAGCCACGGGTTCAAATAGCTCTTTAATATTTAATTTTATATGTACAATTTTAAAGGCATTACACTTCCGATATTTGCAGATCTAACAGGCATTTATTTGCTAGAATAACACAGCCACAATCGTAAAAAGAGATTATGCAGCGCTACTCCAGCGACGTGGGAGGCAGGTTTGGATTTTTGGCTCAGATCAAATTTTTAGTTGATTTTATTTCTCAAGAGCAGTTTGGATGCTTGGTTTTCCCCAAAGAGCACAGTTTTGTGTCACGCACATTGGACAGACCAAAAGTGAACACTGCCATATTTTACTATTATTATTTAGTTTGACTCTTCAGTGTTCTAAAACACAGAAGCTGCTTTATTTACCAACGAAGCAAATTCCTTCACTTTGGAAACCAACAGACACTTTATCGAAACTGGCCACAGAACAGAGCTTTTGCAGCTGTCCACTGTTTCACACAATCAGACCCATTAATAAAAAACAAACCCCTACACATTTCCTACCTTTTTCTCCGAAAAAAAAGATTGACTGAAATCACAGTGTGTGCCTTATTTTCTTTGACAATTACATAGTAAATACGACACCATTAAATAAATTCATTTTCTGGTAACTAGAAATTCCTGCAATGGGGCTTTTTGAAACAAAGCTATTTGCCTGGTAAGAAGGGAGAATAAATGAGAAAAAATTGAGCCAGACTCACATGTCTTATTAGGCCAGACCCATAATGTCTTCACTTTTTTCAGAAGCGCAATGATAACTCATGCCAGGGAAAAATCTGACTTGTTATCGTTTCAAATGGATCTTGTCCACTTTGTTAATAAACTGGAATGAATCTATTAAATGCACAAATGGCTTCTAGATTATGGAAAAGAGAATGCCAAGAATGAATAGAGTGGCTGTTTCCTCTTATCTAAACAGGAGCAAGTGTCAGGCTGTCTTCATGAAAAGCATTTTACTTCTCTTTTCTGGAAACATTCCTGAAGCAAGCAACAGAAAGCATTACAGTGTCAGTAACTGCCAAGAGTTGCCACATCAATGTGAGCAATCCTCTTGACATGCGTGTCAGTGCAAGTCAAAGGGTCCTGGTTGTACTGGCGCAACGTTCTAATGTTACTGATGAGGCCACTATTTGATCAGAAATCCTATGACTATAATACCAGTATTGTGTGGCGAGAAAAGAGAGGCAGAAAAACAGGCCATAAAGACACATACATTTGTGGTGTAACAGAAAAAGCAATCCCAATGTAATTTTAAAAGCCTCCAAATTAAATGAAAACTAAATTTGCATCACGTATGATGAAGGCTGCTATACTTGGAAACAAGCAAAAGTAGAAGAAATCTTTGTGTATAACCTCTTAGACACACACAGTCATTTATGTTGAAGCACACAAAAAAATGAATAGCTGAGAATACTCTGCCCTTGCATGTGAAGGGCTCAGCACCCAGCAGGATGTTATTCTATTGCAGCAAGAGAAGTAATGTGTGGGCTCTCAGAGTTTTTCTAGGATGATGATATAATACATTTCTGGGAAATAGGAACTGGATTAGGTAATGCACAGCACAAGGTTCTGGATAAGCTTGCTCGCCTCCAGAACTTTCACATCTAAGACAAAAAGCTTATGTGTCAAAAAAGCAC
Organism: Baryphthengus martii; assembly: GCA_013396935.1. Lineage (NCBI taxonomy): Eukaryota > Metazoa > Chordata > Aves > Coraciiformes > Momotidae > Baryphthengus > Baryphthengus martii. Next base: position 284,464 of record VWZK01002445.1, on the reverse strand, counting down.
AGCAAGTGAAAATTCAGAATCACCTTTCCGAGCTACTGGTGTTTCTTCCATAATCTATAGCATTGAAGTCACAATTACTTAAAAAAAACTTGTTCTGCAAAGTACAGACCATATGCTATGGACTGTTCGCAAAGAAAAACAGTAATCAAAATATTGAAAGTAACTCCATTTCTCTGTCTTATACATAATTTCTAAGAGAGGAAGAAGACTGGGGAAAAGAAAGACATTTAAGCAGCAGCAGCATCAAAAGAGCCAAAGGCAGCAGCGCTGCTTTCCCTCACCAATACACATAGGCGCTCACACAGTTTCTGTTCTGTAGGAGATGGTTTGTGCTTCGCCTCAGGGTAACAACGTTTGTAGCCTAAGTAGGTACTTCTGTACCTACACAGTTATATGGAGCGCTGGGGGTTACATTGCCCTGCTTTGCTCCACTAACCTCTGCTGCTCAACACAGCACAGAGCAGAACCGGCTTAGGAAAAGTGATTCATTCTCCTACTCATGGACTGATTATATCTGAAATAATTTGATAGACAGAGCACAAAAATTGTGTCTAAGTTCTGTTTCAAGTGCAGACCAAGATAAACAAAATGGTAAGATAAAATTAAATGCTTATTAAGTTGAGGCAATTGAAAAATTTGCAAGAGGACATGAAAATAAACAGCATTTCTGGATTATTCTACCACTTCTAAGTTTCCAGATTTAAAAAAAAAAATACTCAGGTGGTTTTAAATTTGCACAATAAAAAAATATATATGTTCATACAGTTTTAAACTGCTAAGATTTTGTTTTTCTTTATGTTTAAGGAGATAAATATACACAGACACATATCCTTTGCATTAGGTATATGTCTGCACTTCGAATAATTCAGATAGGGTCCTGAAACTGAAGCAGCCACACTTTCTTTGGAAAGGGCAGAAGTTGTCTTGCAAAAGAAACAGGCATATGCAAGACAGGAAAAAAAAAAATAATCAAATGAATGTTGGGACATGAAAGTGGAAGGATTGTACATGTAACAGTCAGTAAGTTTGTGCAAGGAACATGAAAGGCAGCAATTATATTAATAACAGTAATTTATTTTAAAAGATTCTTAAAAATGCATGTTGATGGTCAGCAAATAATGAATGGTAATCAAACTGGGCACTTATGTAACTGCCCAAAAGCTGTGACAGAGGAAAGAACTACCTTTTGACTTCCCAGGTCCTCTGGGCTCTATTTCCTTTAAAGAACAATTGCACATACAGACCCTGGGTCAAAGAGAAAATATCTAAGAACTATACATTTTTGTAAAGGATAAGATAAAATTAGTTTATGAGAAAACTGGCTGACAGGTGATGTGGAAGAATTACAAATTCTTGTAAACAACAAGATAAAATGAGTTTACGAGAAAAGTGGCTGACAGGTGAGGTGTAAGGTGGAAATACAAGCTAGCAGACCACAGCCTGCCTTCCTTGAAGTTTTTGTTGAGAACCAAAAGAGGGAAGGCTCCTCGCTCTCTTGCACTCCTTTTCTAAGTTGCTTCCATTGTTGTCAGAAGAGCACGTAATGGCTTAAGTGCACAATGCTGAAATATTAATTCCTGTGCCCTAGTTTTGTGCCCTGTGCACCCTCCTGAAGTGTGATAAGTAACTTATTTTGGTTGCCTGATAAAAAATTGATCAATTCTGATCAGTGCAAACCTCTTTAAAAGCCTGGTTTTCACTCAAGTGTGAACTTAAAAGCCAGTGCAACAAAGCAGCTTTGGTGCATTCGAAAGCAGAAAAGCACAGTGCAGTATCACAAGTGAAACAGAGTTTTCAATAAATTATACTGAATCATAGCAGTTCATTCTTTCAGGGCAAAAGAGTATTAGTCTCCTGTGAAATTTTTAGACTTAAGACTAACTGACTAAATGTTAGGACTATAGCATTCACAAAACTACCTGAAACACCCAGCATCTATTTCTTTTAGTGCATTCAGGCTTCTGAACCTCACATTTTCATAATAAAACTATCCCAAAATGATTGAATAAAACATTGTTATTATTTATCTATGGTTTAGACAGCTAACCTAAAGAGAAGTCTGTATCTTCTATGACTAAGAGCCATCCTGGAGGCTGAGCATAAGAACTAACTTCATCTTTAGTAGAGCAATTTCAAACAACGGCTTAGGAAATGGCACGTTATTTTAAATAAAGTAGCTGCATTTTAGTCTCTTATTCTGGATCACACATTAACTCATATAGAAATTGCACTGTGGGTAAAATATTAGTGATAACTCACATTAAATTATAATGAAAACTTAATTACTACACCCTTAGCTTCTTCAAGACAGTGTAGTCCTTCTGGAAGGTGATTATTAAAAAAACGCCAAAAGTACACAGCCTGTGGCTCCAGATGCTTCACACAGTTATCTAATGCCTTTGATTTTGTGTTATTTCAATTCGTAGCAGATTTTTATATGGTGAGTCAGTTTAAAATACACCAAAATAATTAAAACATTCACCATGCTATATGATAGTCTCACTTTCTGGCTTATTAAGAGTTTTTTCAAAACTTTTAAATACATTTTCAGAGTTGTTAATAAGTTTTCTCACTCTAAAAACTCTCTTGCTGTATTCAGAAATCAAGTCTTTTTTTCATTTTGGTTTCCAGTTCTTAGGAAGTTAGGCCACCATCTCCGCAACTGCAGAGTTACAGCGTTGGGAAACACACACATGGAAGTGTTCACTCCTGGGCAGTTTACTCTCTTCTCTTCTATGAAGATATCCTGGTACCGAAATAAAAACTTAAGAATATATATTCAGCATGAGGGGGTTTATTTCTGCATCTGATTCTGCTCAACAAAGCCACAGTCATAGGCAAGAAAAATTCTAACCAAGATGATTTTTACCTCTATGTCAGATCACAGGAAGCAGATGCCACAGAGACTCAAGGAAAAAAGTTATAATTTATCTGCTGTGTTTGCAGGAGCCTTTGGCTTCTCCAGTGGCACTGACCGTGTGCCATATGTGGCATACCCTATAGCAGCACACTGCGAGAGGAATCGGATCAAGATCAATGGTCTAATTCATAAACAGCACCAAAAAGCTGACAGATGGCAACAGTTGGGCCAATTTTGATTCAAAGAGATATTTTTTAATAAAAAAAAATAATTGTACAAAGCTTATGGGGCTTCTCACTGCACACAATTTCTTTTTCATTTCATGTGATTTCCATTGCCTTTTATGATGCTGTTCCCATAGACCAGCCAGTTTCCACAAATAAGGATGGCACTGGGTGAGCATAAATGGGCAAAAATCCATGGACGTCAAGAGAGCTGCACGATTTTCCTCTTTGGCCTACATATACTTTCAGTGAGATGCTGCCCAAGTGAAGCACTGGGAGAGGAGGCCAAAGGAAAACCCACTCTCAGCTCAAGTTGCCAGTTGGGATGTAGAATCTTTGTTGTCCTAAATAGACCTCTAGTCCAAAAGCATCTAGAAGGTGATGTTAAATTACTGCCATCTTTTCAATTCTAGGAAGCTTATTAATTATAGCGTTATATTTGACTTAACTTCCGTCCTCTGGGTTCCACATCAAATACAACATTAGTGTCCCTGTCTCCATTCATAACTGTTTTCATTAGCACACCTGGAACCTCTCCAAGTCAAGCATCTCAGTAAGGAGATGAAGTCACATCAGAAATATCCATTAAATCTGTCATACGTACTAACAAATCAATCAAGTACCAATGCACCTTTCCAAAATTTTCTTTCTTTTAGCTGCTGGTTAAAAGACCCTTTCACTGGGCCTGAAATATTGTGACTATTAAGTTATAACCACAGAATAACTGTCATTCAAATTTATTTGCAATTTAACAGGAAAAAGTATAATTTAAATGCTTGAATTACATGTAAGTTTAATGACAAAAAATTAATTAATTAAATTTTAATTAAAATATAGTTTTCTTACGAAGATAAATTTCTGTAATAGGCTAGTAATTGCTCTTATGCATTAATTTGTTTTTCTGTTGTTTTAAAACTAATATTAAAAGGCAAGCAAATTATAGTACATTACAATTTTTAAGAATCAAGGAAAAATCAGAAATCTAAAAACTCAACTCTCTTATTTTTGAAAGCAATATAAACCTGTTTTGCCATAGTTATATTACCACGTGAATTGCACAACAATAAACTGGAGTCGCATTCAACCAAGTAACTGAAAAATAATAACTTGGCAGAATTAGTTATTTTTCCTCTCAGTCTTTGTATTATTCTCTAATTTTAACATATGAGACAACGCTAAAACTGAGGGAAACTGACCTGTGATGCGAAGGACTTTATTACAAAAATAGTGTAATACAAGTGTTTGTGTGTATACAAAATACATAGACAGGTTAGTTTAGTCCAGAAGATGCCATTAGGCAACAACATTTTATAAATAATTAATGTGAATCATAAATGTCTATAACACACCTATCTATGTTTTATCATTTCTGCCCTCATGGGTTTCCAGTAAGAACAGAATGTCACAAGTTCAGTGTCATGGAAGGGCATGAAAAAAAGACAATCAGTTTACAAACCATTCAACTGAAACAAGACACTGGAGTTGGAGTAGTGAGAGAAACAGAAACTATCCAAAGAGAAGAACTAGGGCATCAGAAAGATGGCTGAAGCTGTGTGGAGGGTATCGGCTGGAGATTTCACACCATTTCAACACATTGGCACGTCCTCCTAAATGAAACGCAGCGGAGCCCATTAGCTGGGCAGCTCTAGTGCTTGACACTGTGGCAGCAGAAGCAGATGATAAGGAGGGCTCTGGAGCCCCAGCAAGGTGGTAGAGTGTGTAATACTGCAGAAGACCAACATGAAGGACAGATTCAGTTATCTCAAAAAGTCTTCAAGTCCACTATGTTTCTGGCCCTCCATTCATGACAAAGGAGGCAACAATCCCCCTAGAAAAGCTGAAACAATTAGGACAACAGAGCACTTCACAAAAACCTCCTGGTTTGTACTCAATAAGCAGTTTCCGGCCTGAAAGATGTCTCTGACCTGAGCGCATTCCCGAGTCAACCTCCTTCGTATTTTACCAGTTTATAATAAATTTTTCTGGTTTAACAACGCTCCAGGTTATGTTATTGCTCAGGCAGTAACATTGCAGAGGAAAGGTTACTATAGTTCCTTTGAATGCATAAATATTCCTCACCATGCATATAAAATGACTTTGTAATATCAATTGTGATATACAGAAAACTCGCAGCAACGTTTCCTTTTAACTTCTACACTCTTCACACAAAACATTTCCATCTCTATTTGTCTTGCAGAAGAGCCTTTCAGGTAAATCAACAGAATACTTTTAATGTGAAGAGCTACTGACTTGAAGCAGGAAAAATATATATTAGTGCCTAATATTTGCATCTATCCCTGCTTAATTAAGCATTTCCAAGGCATTTTTAAAACCCTGTTTGACTTCTGCAGATTTTTTAAAGCACAATTAAATGTTCCATGCATGTTAACTATATAAAACATAGATAGAACTGCAATAAAAAAAACCCCAAACAATCCAAAAACAAACCAAACCAGCTTATAAGGCTACATATAACCAAGTATTGTTTGTTCCTGAGAATAATCTGATCCATTGCCAAGGACAGTCTGACTGATATGGAACTTTCTGAAGGCCCTCCTGTCTTTGTTTCTTCCTAAAGGCACAACATCAACGGTGTGTTTTACTTGCTCAGAACAACAACAATGAGACATCATAAAGAAACAAACAAGAACCACACAGAAGAGAGCTGAGGATTATGATCAGCAGAGAACTAGGGTTAAACACAGTCAATTCTTTTTGCAATAACGAACTTAAGAGCTACAGATTTAAGCACAGAACACAGAAAGTCGCAGGAACGTTTGATGACTTGGTAGTATGGCGGTAATCTATCAGTCACAAGAGAATTGCCACATCAGTGTCAACTGTGAAGAAAGAACAATTTTTCTCCTGCAGCTTAAAGTATTCTGAAAGTAATTTAATTTTAAATGCACTATTAAAAAAAAAAAATAAAATACAGATGCAGTTAATTCTGATGTCAATCTTACTTTTCCATGAAAATTATCCTACCAGTTTCACATGGCTAGTTCATGAAAACACATCACCTTCACATAAATTCCCAATGTCTCAATCCAGTCCACCTGCTTCCGAAAACAGCGGTGAGTATTCAGAACATTCCATTTTAGCTAGCTCATCACAGAAGCTGTCAAGAGCTCACCTTCACCATCCAGTTCATGGAGCTGCTTCCAAAGCCCCGTTGACCAAAGACTGGTTCAGCTCTAACCTATGAACTGTCCTCTCTGCGGTGCCTTTCAGCTTGAGAAACAAGAGTCATCTTCACATCAGAGAACATTTAAAATAATATAAAGACTTGCTCCATTTAATACAGAAGTATCAGGCTTCTCTTATACATGGACTGGCTGTTCTCATACCCCTGAACTAAATTCCTCTGTCCTAGTCTAGTGTCACCAGCAAAGAACCCAATCAGTGAAGATACTAAGAGTTTCTCCAGATACAGGGAATAAGGTTAGGTATTTGTAATTGTGCTGTTCTTTTCATTTGCAGTTGGGTTTTTTCAATTAAAAATATATTAGATTTGGTATAAAATTAACATTCTTACCTTTTTGGAAGTCTGACACAATTCCCTTAGGAAGGTACCTTAAGTGTTATGGTGTAATTTTACCCATGCAATTTTAGATGACATTTTTAACCAGTAACCCAGGCCAGTGGGCACTTAGATGACATTCCAGTGTCACTGCAGTACACATACGACATTCTTCCAGAGAAAAGCTTGTACTATTTAACATGGGACCAAGAACAAAGAAGTCTCTCATCTTTCTTCAGAGTAGTGCATCATTATGCATATAAATCTATGCATTTTATATAATAATTGTACAACAGTAATTAATGAGTTATTTCCTTGTCTGTGTCTCCATTAGTTCAATAGCATTATTAATAGAAGCTCATTCATCCCTCCCCTAATTTTTCAGATTAAACAGATAATAAACATGAGTAATGGTGACAGCTCGGTGTAAGAGTATCATTCACTATGAGTCAATAAAATCCACACAGACCTGAGCAACTTCTCTTTTTTAAACAGCCATATATATGTAAACACAGTGATCAAAAAACCTGGACTGGTCATGTAATGAAAGAGACTTACGGCAGGTCAAAGTAAAAGCAAAGAAAGTTTTCAGTAACCTTTGAAAATATTTAACTTAAAATCCCTAAGCATGTATAGCTGTGAAATGTGCAGAACACAGTAAGTAAAGTGTTCAGTGAAAAATGTGGTTTTAGATTAGCCAACATCGGGCACGTTTTTTTTTTACCTGCTAAATTGTTCTGGACTAGAAGGTTCTGTCACTTGGGTTTGTTTATGGCTTAAACTTTAAATGAAAGTAAATTAAAAAGTTATGCAAGTCAATTAGTAAGAAGGATATCTTAGCCTAATACAGTGAGTGTAATTAGATCAAATAAAATGTTTTCTTCAATCCACATACTCAAAATCTGACTGGCTTCACTAAAGAAAAGAGAAGGTATGAAGCTAATACAAACAACTCTGGAAACTAGACTCTTTTGACTGAAGTGAAAAGTCTGTGGTTTTTTTTCTTCATTTAATTGTAAAAGATAAAAAGTTACAAATGAAGTTATAGTCCCAGCAGCAAGATTACCAAGATTGCTGAGGGGGCTGTCTGTTTTGGGGGGTTGATTTTGTTAGGTTTTTTTAACTTCTCCTTTTCTGCCACTTAATCCTCTGTAATATCTGAAGATCAAAGGCACATAAAAAAGCCAGAAGGGACAGTATGTGCACTAAAAAGTCCATTATATCTGGTAATAAAATCTTTCTTTTCAAAAGCTGTTTACAATTAAAAGTAAATTAATATACTGCAATTAACCTGAAACAAAGACAGATGTCCAACAGCATGACAAGTCTGAATCCCTACCTATCTCTTTCACAATCTCTCCTCCAAAAATTTGTTCACAACAATTAACCGGAAAATTAAGTCCCACTGAGAGACCAAAGTTCCCAAATGAGTTGAGGACAGACAATGCAGCCTCTTCTTAAAGTCATATTCAACTACTCCTTTTAAGACTGCATTTTAAGTATTTCAGCATGTCCTAACAGTATTAATTGCATAATCATAAGCTGTCATATTTAAAAATACTAGGAGAGCTCTGTTACTAGTGTCTACTTATTTTTGATACGTTCTCTAAAAAACCACTGAGAGAACGCCAAATAAAGAAGTACTTACTTGCTCCATACTGTCAGTGTTCCTGAGGGACGTGTGGCCTTTCAGGACTATGATGTGATTACAGCCAAGACAGAGCTACTATACAAGATAACGCAATCTGAGTATGAACCAGCGCCAAGGTTCTCACTCAGTGCAAGCTGGTCATTTTGCCGTAAGAGAGAATAGTAAGAGCCAGTCTGCTGTCAACTATCTGCACTGTACTTTCTTCTCAATTTTATATGAGAACAAGACACACACAGAACATTTATGGCTCAGCAGTCATGTAAAGTTAAGCAACTGGCATTAGAAACTTTTATTTATAACTACTACTTTGCAGGCCTCCATTTTTCCATGTATTTTATATAGACCCAGTAGTTCAGAGTGAAAAAGTTGATATGCAAAGCTAAGGACACTTCTAAAAATAATTTATTTTGAAATATAAATATCGCTCCAATACAAAAAGCAAAGCTTACACTGAACAGCAAAGTCTGTTCTCTCTGAGTCAGTTCAGAATAAATAAGTAGATAAAGAACATTGCTAGCTGGCATTAGCCAGGTCACTGTTACGGAGATCTGTTTCTGTACCCTCACCAAACGGCCTTGCCACTGCCGGACACAGGCATCTTCTTCATACCCACAGCAAAGGAGCACCCTGTCTTTCTGATATAGCACCACAACAAGCTCACGTGTCCTCCCTCATGTAGTTCAAACTCCTTTGCCATGGGCAGGGACACCTTCCACTAGATCAGGATGGTAATTTTGCAAATTATGGCTAAATTGTGATTACTGTGGCCGTGACTTGACTTCTCTTTTGTCTCTGTTTCTTGAATTTCATGTTGTACTAAATTTGCATAGTACAGTTTACAGAATTTACTTCACTCAGGACAGGTGGAATAAACAGAATAGCCTACAAAGAAACAAAGTCTCAAAATAAATTTAAAAAAAAAAATAAAAGAGAAAAGCAAATCTCACCTCAGGAGTCTAGTTATCTACTATATTGTACCTGCAAAGGTCAATTACCTGAATGAAATGGGTATATATTTTGTGTAGCAGAATATCTAATGAGAGAATAAAGTATTTTGATTTTTTAAACCAATTTGAAGAGTCTTTTATACAGGCAGCAAATGCAAGATGCAACACTACAAAAAAATCAGAGGCTGATAATTTAAGGAAAAAAGGCAATTTATGCCTCCTTTCTGCCAGGCTCCTTCCCATGCCCAGTGCAGGAAGAGCAAAGGTGACTGTGCAACAGCTGAAATAAGGATCCTGACAACTGAACCCATCAGATGTACCTGACTATGTCTGGTATTTCCACAAGCTATACTTACATCAAAGCCATCCACCCTCTATGGATTAGCAGATATTGAAAATGCAGGCATTCAAGTCCTTTGAAAGCCGCTATAGCAAAATTCCAGCAGAACGAAAGCCCAGCAAAACCATGATGTTATATTGGCCTTGTTTTAATATGTCTCCTTAGAAAACCCAAGCAATTCTTACAATATTTCCATCGACTTCTTGCTGCCTCACTGTATCTCAGGGGGATCAGGACTATTCACAACATCCCAATGGAAATTAATTAGTTAAGAAAATTCTTGGTTGTTTACATCATGTGTTGTGTTTCCATCATAAATAACGGGATATTTTATCTCTTGTTATTAATTCTATAATGGCCAAGAAAAAAAAATACTGATCTGTTCAATGATTACCATGTCTAGCTTACTCCCCATTTTTGGTAAAAGCCAAGATACATTTCATTTCCTCTTCACAAAACAGAACTCCAAGACTAAATACTCAAGAAATTATATTTTTTAATTTTGAGAAATAAGAGCCTTAAACATGTCTACACAATGCATCCTGTATGCATTGTCTTCAACCTTGCTGTAAGAACCCATTTCCCCCACACCGCTATTTGCCAATTCTTTCTCTTCATGTTTCATCTCTAATTCTGCAATGTCTCAGTAAAACATCTGCTTTAACTGGTTTGGAGCTGGTGTGATGGCCGTAGAGATAGAGCTGTGTAACTATACTGATGTTTATCTCCAGCAGGACTGTTAGCTCAGGTTCAACAATAATGGGTACAAGCTAGAACATAGGAGGTTCCACTTCAACATGAGGAGAAACTTGTTTACCGTGAGGGTGACGGAGCCTAGAATAGGCTGCCCAGAGAGGTTGTGGAGTCTTCATCTCTGGAGACTTTCATAACTCGCCTGGACGTGTTCCTGTGTAGCCTGCCCTGGGTGATCCTGCTCTGGCAGGCGAGTCGGACTCGATCACTAGAGGTCCTTTCCAACTCCTAACATTCTATGAACCTATGATCCACACTAATCAATCGTTGCATCTACTAGATACCTACCTACTACATACCTATATCCTAAAAGTTTATGGAACAGAAAATACAGTGACAGCTGAGAACAGCAAATCATCCTTGTGCTTGGTGTTACTCAAGGAGACTGTGTTCAGTGCTGCACAGTCATTGAGATAAAATCACTTGGAAGCTTTTTTTTGTTATGGTCTATACACACAGAAATAAGGACAGTGGAGGAGACCCTAAGGCAAGAGAACAAATTGGTTTGATCTGGTTTCACACAGTCAGAAGCAGGAGAATTAAATAGAAAAATCGATGCCTTAACCCATCTGTCCGGAGTTTGAATTCTTTATATTTTCCTTCTCTCTCTGGCTTCACAAAAGTAGTATGACACATACTTTAGGCTGTCCAAACACGCACAGGCTACTGAGAGAATTTATTTCAGTCCAGAAAATGTAGTTTTCAGCTGTGAGTGGAAAGCAGCAAGTTTAAAGGCAAGTGGGGTTTCTCAACTATTCTTTCCATAAAAGAACTGCTGACCACTAAACAAAAGGAATGCTAAAGATTAAATAATTACCTATTTAGGCTGTTCTTTTAAAATGTTTTTTTTAATATTTAGGAACTGTTTCAAGCCAATGACGTGTCCCTGCTGCCTTACCCTAATTTAAGTAATTCCATTCTAAGGAATATATTTTAACATGACATCTTCCCAACTAGTTTAGCCCATTGCTTTCATTTTTAAAGCAAACTGGAATCCTATAGTGCAAATTCTGTTGCAGTAAGCTTCTAAGTGGTGAAAATTCTAAGTCCATTTGTATCACTGAGTTCTACCGATTCGAGATTAGTACCTCTTAGAACTGTCTCCAAAAAGGTGTTTAGTGGTGATGCTTTACATAGCCTATGTCATCTTCTCCAGAATTTATTGAGATACAGTGCAAAGACTTTTATCAATTAAGGATTGTTGATAAATCAAAAGCATCTACTGACGCTTTCATTTAGTTAAGTCACACAAGGTTTTTTTACAAATAGACAAGTAATACTTAGAAAAAGCTTTGAAATTCCATAATTGAAGCATTAGCAAAAGCATTTAGAAAAACTTTGATTGCTCCTGGATGGATACTTGGCTTTGCATAAAAAAGAAAAACTCCCTGAGATCATCTTCAGTGCTCACTGTAGAAAAAAAAATATGCATTAAAATCCAGCATCAATTCTTACAAAAAGTAAAATATTTTTGAGGGCAAAAAAACATTCTTACAAGTAATAGTATAGTTTCAAAGAATAAAAAGAGGAAGCTTTTCTTTTTCTGGTGTTTTCTTTTTTTTTTTTTTTTATACACAGCTTTGTTTTACTGCATTAACTGTCCATTACCAGCCCCGGTTCTGATGACAACAATTTAAGTTGCTAAAGGAGGTATTTTTTTTTTATTAAATGTGTATATTTTTTATTAAACATAATGGTACTCATATGGCAAGGTTTCATTAGTTTCACAGAAGGTATATAACACAAAATCTACATCCATAATCAGAGCATAATAGCAGCTACCAATTTTGGGACCAATAGCCTTAGCACTTCCAGTATTACCCAAGCAGATTTACCTCTAGTTAAGCTTCTGGCTGTTCAGAACACAACTGACACTATTTTCCTATCAAACTCATTTATAATCTGTGTTATTTAAACAGGATTCTTTTTAATTAAGTGGTCATTTAGTATGATACTTCAGCACAATAAAATGCAAGGATCTGTCCCTGTCCTCATGAGTATGTTCACATAGTCACAGTATTTTCCAAAGATCAAGTCTTATGTATAGAGACAACTACTCAAAACAGTTCCAATTTATTTCATATCAATATTTTCCACAAGTAGTCTAAAAGCCCAAGTGAATATTATTACACCGTAATTAGCTGGTTACTTTATTTGCTTCTTTCTGGCTTTGAGTACTTTAGCATATTTAGGTGTAATAAAATTTATCTCAATGTTCTCATTTATTACTGGGTTTGTCTGCCAAAAGCAACCCACATTCACTGTCCGTGCATTAAAATATAAAACTTCCTCCTGCAATGACAGACCACTCAGCAGCTACTGAAGCTCTATTAGAACAGTCTAAATTCTTGAACCTTTGGTCTTTTTTTGAGACATTACTGTCACCTTCTTTTATTTCACTATAGTCAAAACGACTGAGAAAGGCAAGCAAACTTAACTGGCAAAAACTTCCAGAACAACAAAACAACCCCAACCAATCCACCAAACTCTCAAATCCCTCAGCTCTGAATTTCAGGGACTAACCAACAGAGGTCCCTGTCAGAGTAATTTCTGCGGTGCATTCTTAAGCTGAAGCCTGAACATTTATTACTCTAACTGTACTGTACAACGAGCAGCAAGCATCCCTTTGGTCAAACGCAGCATCGCTGCAACCGATTGCCAGTCTTTTAGTCCACCTTAGGTTATGATCACCATGAAGAGATTCCTTTTTTGCCTTTAAAGGCTATACTCTCAACTAGTAAATGTAAGCTTTAAAAACAGATGTTAAAAAAACCTTAAATCAGCAGGTGATTGTTATAAACAACTGCAATACTCCACGGCTTCACTTCCAGATCAGATTTTTTGATCATACATCCTGTTTTCACAGTGACGTATTTAACATCAATAAATTCTGAGCATCAGAAACTGTTTTAAATCTGGGTGACAAGGAGTTAAAAAAGATGATATTCAGAGTCACAACTTGAAAAATATTTTCCATATTTTTAATGTTGTACCAAGAAGATTGTTTCTGGTTTTAATGCCACTGCTTATCAATAAAAATAAGCAAACAAGGCGGCCAGACAGCTGCATGGTTTGAAGCTGAGAAAAGGGATTTTGTGTTCAGCCCCTGGCTGTAAGTGGACTGACAACTACTGGATTTGCTGTGGTGCAGTTGACAATACATGCTCCTCTGAACTGCTGAAATAACAGAGATGATTTGAGAGAGTCTGTGGATGCAGCTTGTAGTTCAGGGAATATTCAGACATCCTTCTTGGCTAGTTTTATTGTCTCCTTATCCTTTACAGTGGTTTCAGCACAGACAAAATGTAGCCAGAGTCTACAGACTCCATCTGCAAAGGAAGGTTGGTTTGCAACTGCTGTGGAGATACCAAGGACCTGCCTGTGTGGAAACACAGCAGAGCCTTTTTGAAAAGGCTATCTGTAAATCTATCAAGAGCATAAAAGCAGCTAAAGACTTAATGGGCCCAGCTCACCGTGGTAAAATTATCCAGCTTAACCTTGGTACAACACATTGCGCTCAAATGCAAGTGTATGAACCTAAGAATGGCGAAGAGTAAGGCTCTGCACTTGCATGGTGAGAAGGGCATTGCTCATTACCTCATTGCTTGGAAAGTTACCTCCTATTTCTCTTATTCATGTCTGTATCGGTAACAATCGAGAGTCGAAGTCCCCCACCCCATGCTGTTTAAGATGCTCACAGTGCTTTTAGGGAGTAATATAAAAGGTTGTTGCTGGGAGAAAAAAAAAGAAAATAATGGGAATAATCTACTCTGCCTAGTCATGGTGGACAGGACAAAAACTAATGGGCTAAAATTGCAGTATAGAAAGTTCAGGTTAAGCATCATGAAAAACAGTTTGTATGGTGCGGCGTGGAATAGATTGCCCAGGGAAGCTGTTACATCTCTGTCACTATAGATCTTTAAGATTAGGACAGAAAACTATTTATCAGGAATGACACAGGTATAATGGGTCCTGCCTTGGGCAGGAGGATGGGCTGAAGACATCCTGAATTCCTTTCAGATCTATTTTTGCACAACATTGCTGATGAAATGGACTCACTGCTATTAAAATGCAGACAGATGTCCTTTCCAAATACCCTTCCAAAATCCTACAGCATTTTGTGAGGGCTTCTTGCTATCACAGACATAGAACATTGTCAAATTGATTCAGTTGATCTCACCTTGTTTCTAGCGAAATGACTCCTAAGCCTTAAAGTTAAATCCTTGTGATTTCCAGTCTCACAACCAGCGTGTGATAGCTGACTGTTGTACGGCTGACCCTGCAGGTTGGTGCAAGTCTAATTGAAGTTACACTCCTCCTTTTGGGTGGATTCTTTAAGAAGAGGCTCATTTGATGAATTCCTCTAAATTAAATAATAAGTAAGCCCACACTGCACCTGTACAATAGTGTTTGAAGAGAAGGAGAGAAGGCATAACCTATTTTTACAGACCTTGCTATTTCTTCATGGTTTTGGGAGTTTTGATTTAGTTGGGTTTGCTTTTTTTCTACGACACCCTGCAAAAGGCTCCAGGCTGCTGTGGTGAGTCCAGTTATTTTAAAGACCAGTTGTATCTCAACACCAGTGGAAATCCCTTTCAGGTCAGGAATTGACAAACTGAAGTTGGGAAAATTACTCATATTACTTTGCACACTTAACCATTTGTGATGGGATTTTCAAGCTTTCCTTCAAAATTAGGGGTCTAAAAATTGTACTTGCATGAAAAAAAGGAAGTGAATATGTTCATACCACGATAATTTTAAGAATCATAGTATTACATACACTCCAATTATTTCACAATTCACAACAAATTCATAAGATAAAGCAACACCAAAGACCATTCACTGCAATCCTGTGAATGTCTTCATGCTCCAGTTACGAAATAGGCTGATGACATTTGACAGCCAGCATTTTCACAGGCACATTTAGTCCTCTTAGTCTCTCATTAGTCCTCCCTAGAAACACAGACCTGTTGAGAGGGCAACTGCACAGATGATTCCTTTTTCCCCTGTCATCACCTTTGATTTTAAGCGTTAGACAGAGGTGAGAAAAAAAAAAGTGCAGATTATAGTAATTTTCTCTTGTGACCATGAATAAGGGTTTGACGTGCACTATAATGCGTGTACTACCAGAAAGGGTTGACAGGACAGTTAATAAAAGACTTATCTTAGTAGCCATGGAGATGAAAAAAGGCACAGCTATCAGGAATAATGTTAAAAGTTTCCAGAAGAGGAAACAAAAACCCTGTTTATAGTTTAGAGTAGGTCTAACTACTACAACCTAACTACCTGTAGCCACAACTATAACCATAAAAAAACCAAAAACAAACCAACACAAAACAAAGCACTGAGGGCAGGTAAGAATCATTGAGGAAAACCAAGTATGTCTTAACAGCTTAGTTCTGCTTTTCTGCTTAGTAACAAAGTAGGTGAAAGATTATTTGCTTAGGTGAAAAATATGAAATGCATAAGCTACCTGTGCACCCGGACAATCAACTGGAGGAAGGTGATTTGTACACTGTTCAAAGCATCCCTGATAATGCACAGCTCAGAGCGGGAAAACCTGCACCACTTCCAGTCTCCACTTGCTGAACTTGGAGCTTGTACAGCAAGTGGTACAGAGAGCCCTTCCTGGCTCCTTGAAACCAGGGCTGTACAGCAGAGCTGGGCTTTCCTGAACAGAAAGAGCAGCGCAATCTCATTATCTGCCGGTATCTGCTATTAGAAGTGCATGTCTTATTAGCATTATACTCCTAGAGACCACTGTGCTGCCTGCCTGCAGATATGCCAGGCCTCAGTACTAACTCTCTTTTATAAAGCAGAAAGCAGACAATTTTGAGATAAAAGCTCAGTGAGGTTTTCAGTCTCCAGTGCATGGACCCATCACGCTGGTTTTGACATGAAATCCTTTCTAGACTGACTCTATTGCACCTCCTTTCTGAAGCTCTCCTTGCCCTGGCTATAGATGTAAGGATTACCTGCCCTTACTTCTGCAAGTACAGCATGCTGCCAAAAGGACTACACTCTCACTAGTGAGATATAGGAATGAATATAGAATCAATCGGTATAAATTAGTAAATAAATGTATGAAATAAAGATGCATTTGACCTACTGTGGCCTGCCACTCCTTCCAGGGATAAACCTTGCAAATTTCCTCAGCCTGTCACTGACGGAAGACGAGCACTTAAAAAGGAAGAAATCAAGGAGAAATATTACACTGGAACACCAACCTGGTGGTTAATTCCAGAGTTTTCTTTCTGTTGTTAGTTCAATTTTGTTTCTGTTGGACACTTACCCATAGGAAAACTGAAAGGATGTATAGTAGCTGGATTTGGATTTTTTGGTTTGGTTTGGAGCGTAGTTTTGGTTTGTTGGAGAGGTCCTTTTGTTTTTTCCATTTTGTGGGGGTTTTTGAAGTCAAATACACACTGATACTGAAGAAAAACATCTAATTCTATAAATTAACACAAACACTGACGGAACTGTCAGGAATCTGCAGGTAAACTATAGTAATGACTGTAAATCCAGAGGAAGAAACCACAGATATTTTGTCTTAGTATAGCTTGCTCGAGGACATTTACATAAATATCTAAGCACAGGTCACAAAAAAAACGAAACAAACAAAAACCAACATCTAAAATCTTTCAAAAGACTGCAAGGATTTTTTTATTTTTTTTCCCTACAATTATTGGACAAAATACTGAAAATATTAATAGGGTGATGGGAAAGGAACTGATGCAGCTCTGATTCTCTGGTACAATTGAAGACTGACATATTATACTGTAGAACAGGTTTTTCCCACTTAAATATGTCCATAGAAGAACTTCCACATTACAATATTATTAAATATACAGGTAGTGAATACTGTTAATGCTGTAGCTGTATCTATTTTCAGTTTTCTCCTACTAAACAGATCACACAAATGGAATTTTCCATAAAGATCTATAATAAAATTAACAGTATTACAAAGCTAAATAAAATTACATTAAAGCAGAAATTTAAAACAGAAATAAGAAATTACTCCAACAATTTTAAAAGGCAAGAGTCTTTAAAAAAAAGGCACATAGAGGTTTTTCCATACAGGTAGTGAATCCAGGTCCTTCAAGGGAATTAAGGGTTCAACCAGTATTATAACATTACATCTGGATTGCAAACCCTGAGGCTAAATGTACGATATTATCTGGAAATTAACCATTAATACTATGTAATACACACCAAGTATTCTTCCTCCTAGACTCCATAATACTAAAAATCAGTAAATGAAGAAACTAATTTAACACTATTATCTAATGTAACCTTCATCACAAAAGCCATTCTGTCTGTGCAAGTGCAGTATTTCAAAAGATGCTTTTCAAAGAGAAGAGCAAATCACCAATTCATTGATTGTCCCAATATAAAACACTAAGAAAATAATCGCAGTGTGGAAACAGCGTGTGTGATTAAGAGCCTGTAAGTATTCCAAGGGAACATGAGTAAAAGAAGTAAATACGAGACGGAACACTCATCATAATAGAAGAATCCCCCCAAAATGAAAAGGACATGTTTTCACTAGGAATTGATCTTCATTCCTAAATAACTGTTACTGAAGATATCACAGACAGGTTTAAGTTTAGCAAGGACTTCATCTAAGTTTACATTACTGTTTTCCACAAATACTTGGAAGAATGAATTGCAGATGTATGTGAAAGTTACCACTATAAGAAAAAAGTGTACTCAAACACATTATGGAGAACTGCTCATCATTCAAAATCTCATTCCATACTTTTTTGTTTGTTTTAACAGATAATTGCTTCTTGATGAATACACTACAAAATATAATTTGGAAACAAGCATTTCTTTCCTTTGTTTCAAAAACTGAGTTAAGAAAGCTTTATCCTGAGCATCTCTGTACAAACTACACCTGCTCTGATCGGCATTAGTATCTCCCAGTTAGAGGCTGTCTACTTACCTCTGAGTGGACATTGATTATACATTAACAAGTAACTCTGTCATAGGAACTGATCAGCAAATGAAAGCATTTCATGCTGAGGTTGCTATATCCATACATAAATGTTATTTGAGGCTTCTACCTCTGACTAAATTTAGCTGAGTCCCCTCCACTGAATGTCCCCAGGGTATATATGATTGAGGAAGAAAAGTGTTCCGTGCAACCAAGAACCACAGGGCACTCTGAGCGACAAACCAATCTTGATAGTTAAATGTGGTTCGATATATAAAAAATATTCATGAATCCTTGTTTTGCAGGGTAGGACTTTATGCCAGCATATGGTTTTGGGGAAAAATGCTAACAATTCTTACATGGTGCTGTAAAACGCTGTTTGGGCCAAGCACTTTCACTTACTGCTTACTGAACACGACTGTATTCCACCAGAACAAAGACACCTTTGCTAGTTCCATTCCTCACAAAACATGAACATTCTTAAGAAATATTCTCTTTTAAATAATTGCATCTTTTTTTTAAAGAATTTCAAAACAGCTACAAAGCCTTAATATTCTCCCTTGTCTTCAAAAAATATTTTTAATGAAACAAGGAATTTAAGACCAAAGTTGTTTGACATGCAAAAGTACTATTTTCTGGAGAAGAAGACTGCAAGGATTTTTTTAAAGTGTCAGGGAATATAGCCCTAATACAAGTAAAAAGTTCTATATGATACACATCTATCATACGGCAATCTGAGCAAAAATCTTCAAAACCTTCATTAAATGTTCTGTCCAAGTCTTGACAGTTATAAAGTACTACAGAGTAACATCAGATCTGAGCAGCTTTAAATATTTGTCATATAGTTTGTCCATAGCCAGGGAGCAGAACAGGATTAGAGAAAACAGAAGCTGTTCTTACCAAACAAAATTAACTATGTATTATTACTTTAGGCAATTGCAAAGATTTATTTCTGTAAAAGCAAATTCAGATTTAATCATATAATTCTTGTGTTTTGATTTAAACATATGTTGATGGTGGAAGCCTGCTGTATTACGCTGTTTATAATCACTTCTGCTTCAGAACAAATGAGCAGACATTTATTTTAAGACACCTCATTTCAAAGTCTATGGGGCAATGATCAAGTCTTGAGTATTCAGATATAGCCTCTAATCATGTCCTTCAGATTATGTTATCTCTGCACCACAAATTCATTCCTTACAAATGCTGATAACTTCATAACGCAATCCACAAGCTCAAATGCTTCTGTTAATGTATGTTCCTACCTGCAAAGGGAACAGGTGCATCTTTATCCAAAGCAACAAGTGGAGGATCCAAAATTACGGTGTCATTGTTTTCAGTTATGATTCCGTGGTATGATGTCTCAATCCAGGGCTTGTGTTTGTTCACTAGAAAAGAAATAGCATGTCTGATTAATATGATTTGCATTTTACATCCATTTAGCTCCTTTTCTCTTTAAAGAAATTATTTAACATATGTCCAATATTAGTATTATTACTCAAAACCCACTAACAAGATCCCTAAGGAATTTATAAACATTCAAATATTAAACCAAAACGATAGGCATATTGTACCGCAATTCATTGATGAGAAAAATCAACACCCACAGACATCCCTCCAATTAAGACACCAAAATAAAAAGCCAGCTTTCAAAATATTTTTAATATGTCCCCAACTGTCAGACACAATTAGGGTCAGACACTTCTGAAGGAATTGCTTTCAGCTGCAAAACTCTGATGCAAGAGAAAGGACACTCAGAGAAACACAACTCTTGTCAAGACACAAAGGAAAGCAGAAGGGCAGGTGAGAACATTGGACTCTCAGTCAACTTCTCATTTTATATTCTTGGAAAAATGTCTAAAATTACTTTTGTGCTCTGCATATTGTAAATAGAAAATAAACTTTTAAATCACTTTGATAGAAGTCACCTCATCTTTTCCATTAAAATAGCTTTAGTTATGCTTAAAGAGATCTTAAGTTTTTTCTCAAAAATCCGTCCTCAAATCCAGCAGTAGAACGTAAGGATACATTTAAAAGTATACCACCTATAATCAGGCTGTCTTACTCCTGAATCCTTTCACCAATCAACTCCTAGTTATTTATTGGGTATCATGAAGATGCATTTTCCCCTTCCTTTTTATAAGAGGCTCAGCTTTGTTACGCTTATAAAAAGCATTTTGT
This sequence comes from Baryphthengus martii, assembly GCA_013396935.1. NCBI lineage: Eukaryota > Metazoa > Chordata > Aves > Coraciiformes > Momotidae > Baryphthengus > Baryphthengus martii. The sequence goes on along the minus strand of VWZK01002445.1, from coordinate 264,052 downwards.
TCCCACAGCCACAATCTGAATGTTATGTTATGCTCCTACGTAAGCAATACGATGGTGCAAGCCAAAACAAACGGCAATTTGAAAAATGGACTACCCCAGGCAGGAGGGAACACTGCACTAAGGAATATCTACCATGCTTTCACCAAGTCCAGAAGCAAGGTTATTTTTGTACATGTTATTTAGTTGTGTGTGTCAGATGCAGAAGAAAACATCTGGTGAGGTAGGAAAAATCACCTCAAAGATGGAAGGTTGACAGCTAGAGCGAAAAAAAAAAACCTGAAGCACATCCGATTATTTAAAATAGTCCCACCATAAAAAGAAACAGACAAACAAAATCCGCACACAGCCCCCACCCTAAATTCTTTCTAGCCTTGTCTTCTGTAAACCCTCCAGACAAGAAGAGAGTTTAAAGTTTGTCCCACATATTTTTTTTTTTTTATGTAAAGAAAATAGTAATTAAACACCAAGACAAGAGAGAGGGTTCTGGCCACAGTGGAGGAGCTGGGAAACTAACACATCATTTTGTTCAGCAGGTATTTGGAAAAGGCAAATAAAAATATTTATGGCAAACTGAAGTTGGTTTGTTTTTCTTTTTTTCCTTCTTGTTTCTATACTTAAACATTAAAAAATTGTGGACTCAGGAAGAATGGTCTAAGGTCCTTTTAAAGCTGAATTATTTTTTTATTCTAGCCACTAATATGAGAACTTTGAGTTCACTTAGGTACTGCAACATATATTCTTTCAGAAAAAAAAAACAACTTATTTTCACATTGGTTTTGCCCATTTTTGCAATAGCTAAGCAATGGGAAGATTAAACTGGGGATATATGTCAGGGAAAGGTGAAATGGAAAGTAGGGAACTCGAATCTCTTCATCTTCTAATGAATATGCAGCCAGAGGAGAGATTGGCAAGTTTATGTAATGGGATGAAGGCCAAAAGTCTCGTCCTGTTGAAATATGAGAAGTGATAGATGCAATTTCTGAGCTTTGTATGGTATTTGGGATTCCAGTCTGCAGGGCAGCTGAACCATTCTGTACCTGTTAGTTGAATATGTGAATTGCCTGAACATCCAGAGACATCAATATGCACCATTGGTACTCCAATATGACTCACAGGCTCTGACTGGCACAGGCTGTACAGAACAAAAGGTGATCTCTTGACTGAAGGCAGATGCAACTTCACAATAATGAACCAGGAAATCAGAATTTGCACGAAAAGGGAACTCCTTATACAACTAAATGTTAAAGTATTGAATCCAGCTTTTCCCTCCTCCTGGTTCTGTTTGTTAATTGTTTGATCTCTCTCTCAAAAAAACCCCACATCTAAACTACAAAAAAAGACAACAACCAAACCCCTTTCCTCCTGCTATACATTCTACAAAATTGTTTTGATGACACTTCTGGCTTAAGAAACTGCCTCAGTATACAGTGACTGCGACTCTACCAGCCTTAGTTTTTTTCCATTAGTGTGCCAGGAGCAATAACAACAGTCAAATGAGTGACAGCAGTATAATTCCTTAAATTATGTTGGGGTGTGAAGAGAAGAAAGTACATTAGGAACAAGTTCTACAATTTAGCCTTAGACCTTAGAGACTACTATTAGGAAGAAGAAAGGAATAATAAAACACAATCCAATAAAAGGTCAAATTATTTGCAAGCTCTGATGAGGTACACTTCCAAAGGGAAAATTATGACTACACAAGCTTTGTGTAACCTTCGATGTGGAAATTTTACAACTATTGGAAATTATGCACACTCCTCGCGAGTGCAAAACAACTCCTTTGCATCCGGAGATCTATACATTTGAAGTATTTTCACATCACTGATTTTTTTGTCCTTTCACACTGTTTTGGATACTTGTTTTAAACTAAGTTTGTAATGTTGTAATTAGTAGCTAGTGTTTCTGGTTGTGGGGTTGTTTATATTTTCTCTGTTTTCGTAGAATACTAGGTTCTCAAAAAAGCACCTTAAAACATAACATGATTAATAAATACTTTATATTTCTTCCTCCAAGACAAAAGAGCAGCTAAAAATGTTAGACTGGTTCAAATTCGTATTTATTCACAGGTCAACATACCTATCTCATAAATCTCTGATAACTTCCTATCTCTAAGCAGCATCTTTAAAACAAAAAGAATTAAAAAACCTAATTCAAAAGTGGGTTTTGTGTCTCTCATTCTACATTTCATACTGCAATCAGTACAATGCTTTCAGGAATTCAAATGCATATTTAGTAAAGATATACAGATGAAATATTTCTGTTGTGGGTTGTTTTTTTACAAACTTGCCTCCCTTTCTGTAATTTATCCGTCATTCGTATTAAATCATAATATAAATATTTTGCAGCCTCTAGGATAAGATGATTAATCTTCTTCCTGTATTACAGTTAAAGGTCAATTTGTCAAAGTTTGCATCCACTATTTCTATTGCATTTTCATCACCTGTCCCACCAAAGCTTGTGGTTGCAACAAGTCTTTGGACGTAATTAAATCATCTTGCTAGAAAACTGCCACTCTGGGTTCCATCTGTAAACGCACTTGGCATGTAAAACAAAGAAGTAGAAAAAGGCGAAAGAAAAACAAACCCATTCGATAGAGTCTGCAGGAAAACTCACACCCCCCAGAATGTCATCCTGAAAGGCAGTTCAAGAACAAGCCCCAAAATTTAGCAAACTGAATAAAGAGAAAGGCCAGAAGACGTTTTGAAGCCAAAATCCACACTGAACTCCTACATTCTACTTTGGTGCCTTTTTCCCATCCTCTGCACAGTGCTCTGGGTTATACTCCTTCCAGATGTCACACCTGTGGCAGGTACAGCCTACCCCACAGACAAAACACATGGGCTGTGCTGAGCAGCTTGGAGCCTCGGGCTGGAGCAGTTCGAGGCCTTGGTCATTCAGTTGCACCTTGCGGTGCTTAACTCACGCCTCAGGGGCTGGACCCCTTAGCAAACAGGCTCGGGGTGTGGGCTTTTCTGTGTTTTGTACGGGCCTGTCCTTCAGCCAATGACAATGACCCCAGTGCACCTTCAACTAGAGTATTAATGGGGTCCTGCCTAAGAGCCAGTTGAGTTGGTTCTTCGCAGAGCAGCAGGTTGTAGCAGTCGGACCCTCCCCTTGGACATGTGGTCCAAGGATACTTCCACGGATTGAGGGAGTCTCCGTGGATTGAGTGAGCCTCACCCCTCCCTTGGGTGAGTGGTATCTTGGGCACTCTGGTGTGGGAGGTTTTCCCTTTTATGAGTGAGAGTTTGCCCATTTTGGTTTGTCATTCCTTAAAGTTAGGAATCAGTTGCGTAGTAGTTATTTCCCAACAGACATCCGAACCTGTGTTTAGTCAAAAGGAGTGCTGGCAACCCTGGTTGCAATAAACCCCATTTTTGGATAGCGGCTGCTGTTTGTTTTGTGGGTGCCTCCGTGACAACACCTAAACCCCAATTCTGCTACCTGCCACCTGATACAGGGCATGAAAACTCACCAACCCCTCACACCAAACTCCCCTACAAATTATGAGAGCGTCTGAGCACTTTATACTTGGCACCACAGAGCCCACAGACTGCTCTCCTTCAGAAACAGCACAAAATTGCATTGATGCATCACCAGTAGGAAAAGAAAATATTGGCCACCTCCCAAAGTAAGCTCTTCGGCAATCTACCAGCGCAGAAGTGTTATTGGAACCAGACCACAGTATAGACAAAATGTATGAGAACATCACCTTATGAGGAAAGGCAACATCTTTTCTATAACCAAGACAGACGTGTTTGGGGTGAGGGGAGTGGGTGGAAAGCAGCATGTGTAGAAGGAATACAGTACAACAGTATTTCCCAAAATTCAGATAGTTTCTGACTTAAAATACTTACTAAATGTCACTGATCCAAAAATAATACGTAACAAAAGAACTATGAAAGAAAAGAAGTGAATATTGAACTTTAACTACTGACACTACGGCAGGGTCAACACTGTCTGGTTGGTTTAACTACTGATTTCTACGCTTTAGGAAGTTAAAACTTGAGGTAGCAAATCCTAAGGGTTAAGAATTGCTTTATGAATGCAAATGTTTTCTGTCTTTTTTTTTCCCAAAATAGCATAATGGATTTTTTTTCCATTTAAATGTGCTTATAATGTGTTTTCTCATCTCTATCTCTAGCTTAAAGAGGTTGTTGACTCCAGTAAAACTGGCAGAAAATTTAGGCTTTCTTACCACTTAATTCATCCCTAAGTGCTTTCATCTGCTAACTTCAATGATCTTCAGCTCAGCCTGTTGTAATCCTGTCTAACTGTCAAAAGGCCTTCCCTAAAAAAAACAGCCAAATTGAGGATGCTCAGGAAACCTTTTAAACATCTGCATGAAATCCCATTAACTTCTGCAGAATGTGAGAGACTGAACCTCATGCCTTATACACAGTCTGCAACACAAGCAACGAGTCCTTTTCTTGTACAGAAAAAAAAAAAAGAGAATGCTCCCAGTGCCCTATTAGGAGGATACTGAATAAAATAAAAATCCTAATGATGCAGGTGACATACTGGCATCTGTAATGCACGGTCGTTATGGCTGCAAAATCCTCCTCCCCAGATCGTTTGGCAGTCTCCTCCTCCTTCGGGGTGACTCTTCACCAGGTAAATGCCACAGTAAGGCTCGTGGGGTCAGCAAGGGCCAGAGTTCTAGCTCACTGTTTCAGGTATTTCAGAGAAAAAGGCTACTGAAAAATAGAATATGTTCATTGTTAAAATCCAGTGGCCTTTTCTCTGGATAGTTTAACAGCCCTGGGCTTTGGATCAAGAAGCAGAAATTTCAGAGGGCAAGAGGGCGAGGTTAGAAGAGAAATTTGATTCACAGATGTGGTCTGTGCCATGCTTACTCTTAAGCGATCAAGGCAGAGGTTTTGAAAACTCACATCCTTAACAGAAATTTGTTAGTTTCCAGTAACTCTAGTGACTGATAACTGGAATATTTCAAAGACTGTGTTTTCAATAAACAAGTTTTGTTCACACAGCTCAAGCATGTGACTGTATCATGCACATAGAACTTCCTAATACAGCAGATCTTAATTCCTCCAAAACATGACCAGAGATGCATACCTGGATTTCCTGCGTTGCCTGCTCCATAACTGGCCAAGGCTAGAAACCAAAAATAGAAACAAGTATCTAAAATCTCACAGAGTAGGAGCTAAGAACAAAGAGTTCAGAACATAGGCAGATTTGGGGGTTTAAGTCACCAAGGAAATGAGGATTAGGCGTTTGAAGGCTTCCTCTGGAAGGCAGAGAAAACAAGGCCATGGATAAATGCATTTGGAAGGAAGAGAAACTAAGTTAGAAGTTATGTTCTAAGTTTACTTTTAGATAGATAGCTTCAAAACATGCTTTATGTGCTTTTACATAAAATAATAATGTGAAATTCCTTCCCCAATTAAGGCAATGCGAGTTTTGACACTAAGTTCAGTTAAAGCAGAATTTATATGACTTATGATATATGATTATGAGACATGAACTCTTTGGAGAACATTTTAACTAAAGAATATATTACAATCAGTGCATTTTAGCAACATTAAATTACTCAGTGGAGATCCTACAGATAAATTGGCTTTGGTTTGATCACACTGCACAACAAAAACCTATTTGGCACAAAACCGACTGCACAAGAAAGCTGTCTGCAAGAAGCTCATTTTCTGGCCCCCAAAAGAAGGCCTTTCAATAATGACAACTCCCATTAGCAAAATTTGTTCTTAAATTAAAAAAAAAAAGAGGGGAGAATTTGAGGTGGAGGACTGCTCTATTAGTAGCTTATTCTTATTGAAAACCTATTTGACCTAAAGCATCAAGCGCCTTGTCTAATGGACTTGATAATATTTAGCAGTAATCTGTTAGCAATTTCTAAAATAAAATAACATATTCTGTATTTATATTATATTTAGAAGTTTATGTAGCTATACATATGCTTGATTCTCTTGTGAAAATACAGGGTTTGGAGTAGAGGAGAGATAATATTTATAACACTCCCCAAATCAATATTAAACATTTACCAGGAACTTATTAAACGCTTTGGTCAACCCAAATCTTACTATTCAGGAAAAACCAGTCTAGCCACAAATTTCATACAACTCTATTCAAAATACTGACATGTAAAACCTGTAACGGCATTTTTACTTTTGACCCTTATTTCTGAAAAGCACAGTTTGAATTTACATATGCATATAAAAAAAAAGCAAAAGAGATTTCATCTCCTCATTAAGAGGTGCAGTCCTTAGACATTTATCAACTGATATTTTTTTATAACATATAGGCTACAGAGAATACAGAACTGAATTTGGAACTACCACAGTGTGTATCCCTCAATGTTCAGGCCAGGAAGTTGTCTGTGTACTATATATTAAAGTAATAAAAGTGGAATTAGATGATGAATGTCCACAGCTAGTCATGGGAAGTTCAAAAGCACACATCTGATTAAGTCCTCATAGGTGAAAGTCTACATAGTTAAAAATCTTGGGGAAAGTACTTAATAGCATAAAATTTTTTTCATTCATGTCACAAGGACAGAAAAAGCTCATGAACAAATGAGATTGTTATCCTATGCATTCAGTTGTACTCAAAAAACTCTATTTCATTTATCTTGCTAGCCAATGGTGACATTTAATTCAACACAAATGTCTTATGAGCAGCCTCACTCTCAAATTAAAATACATAAAGAGCTAGAGATTCACAGTATTTAACCCTTCTATAATTTCATTTAACTTTCTTTAATATTTCATAACTCCATGTTCAGTATATGAAGCTGCCCTGTTCTGACATGATGTATCTTTTTTTTTTTTTTGGACTGAAAGCTGACCAGAACATGGATTTATTTTTTCATTATGAGCATTTACAGCACACACTTAAAAGAATCCTGACTTTAGTCCTTATTCCTTAAATAAAAGGATTCAAATGATACAATCTGAACTAGGATTCCAGCGCAGTTGTTTCATGGACTGGATATCAGTATCTTGTAAAAAATGCGGATATCTAGAGCAATGCTGAGGAACATACACATCACTAGTAAACATTTTTATCTAGACAGCGTGTTGCTATAGGAAACAAAAAGAAAAATTCAGTGACTATTCAGGAAAACAAGAGTAATCCCCTAATAGCACCAAAGATAGACCTCATTGAGGAGTTACAGATCTGCGGGGTGCCCTGTTTAACTAAAGAACAAATTTGCATCTATAATGTCTCTCTGATGGCCGAAAATATTAAAAAGAGGGAAATCCAATTGCTGGCATTTCTTCCTATGAATAGTCTCAATTACGACATCTCTAAAATGAACATTGTGACTATTACAGAACACTAAACATTTTAACATTTGCTGAGAATATTTTCAAAGGTATGAGTTTTTCAGCACTTTATAATTCAGGTAAGCAATAGTTTTTCTTTGTAAATAGTAATCTAAGTTCAAGTTATAAAAATGGAAATTAAAGTAACAAGTTTTACGCAATTACGTCTCAAAAAACTCAGCAATACTCTGTAGCAGAGAATGGTATTTTGAAAAATCCAAAGTTAAAATCACTATTACATTACGAAGTTAAAATAAATGGAAAAAAAAAAAAAACTGAAGAAATTGTAACCTTTATAAAATGTTGTGCCACAGTTCTGGTAACATTCAAGAGTCTGTGGCATCACAAATCTAATCTCACTGAATCCCCATGCTTCTATACACAAGACTATGCATTTGGGAAATGAGCTAAACCCTAATGTCATGGACTTCAAAGGAGTATGTAGCTTACTTCTGGGTTTTTTTAAATAGCAGACAGTACTGATGTTCATCTTTCCATTATTTGTTCACAATTACAGAATTACATATAGCAGGGGATGAAGGATATTCCAGTAGAGAGAGCCTGATTAGGTAGAGGAGAGGTATTGCTTCAAATTCCCTGTCCTTTACTTATCCAGAGAGATGGGGCCCCAGGCTATCCTGAAAGAGGCTAGGGATCATCTTCTTTATTATGGCCACCACTCTTTCCAAATTAGCCATGTTGGTTTTGAAATAGTGATTGCACTATTGAAAAGAGATGCTTTATTCCCCAATGAAACCCAAGAAACTCAAACACTGTAAGAGAAGAGGAGGGAAAGTGCAGGAAGAGTGCAAGAAACTGAGATACTGATAAATTCTACACACGTTTATGTGAACAAAGGCTTGAGAAGCTGAAAGCAAAAAGGAAAGATGTGACCATGCACAGGAACATAGAGGCTGGAAGCACAAGGAAACTTAACAGTGTGTATCCTCTGGATGTCTTGTACCATTTTAGGATTATAGATAAACTATAGATGGACTCCACAGGTCAGAATCACTGTAACGCTGCAAGTTGTGCACATGTAAGGTGGTGCACATTTGTTACACACAAATCACGGGGTTTATGTTAGGACATCCTGTCTAATATTCATGTACCAAAATTCACGGATTAAAAAATTAATTGAAAAAATAATTGTCAACAGCACATGCAGAAATGCACTACAGGAGCACAGAATAAAATCCATTTGCAAGTATTTTGGTACTTTGTGTTCAGATGTCTCTTCAGTTGAAATGTACCTCAAAATAAATATATTAACTGACTGTCCATCCTCACTCCAAACCTCTCCCCAGAATATACTTTAAAATACTGGCATTTATTACATGATAAAATGTAATTTTAAATGATAAAATGTAATGCAAATGATACTATATTAATAAAACAATGATGAGATAACTTCTAGTACTATGAACACATGATGCAGAAGACAATTGATGGTGTTGTCTGCCTCAATCACAGCAGAAAGCAGGAATCTAGTAAATAACACACAGGGAGGATACAGAAAGTGAGGGAGTGTCTTGTGGTTTGCTATCACTACAATGGGGTTGTGTCCATCATGGTCATTTGTTAAACACTGTCTGTTTTCTCCTAAAGAAAACAGGTTTTGGGGACAGGGTCCAGCTTCTTTTCTCTTTTATACGCTGCCTCCTATTCATTTGTGCGCCTTGACTGAAGCTTCTACACACTTCAAAGCGAATGATAATCTGTCTCCTCAAAAAAATCAATAGGAATGTGGGTGTTCCAGAAATTCTAATAGCCCAGACCTCTATGTTTCAGCTATCCAATATGGAATGCACGTATTTACACAGGCTATATAATCACTATGTCAAGCATAAAGATATCCTGCTTCTCATAACAATACTGCATTTTTCAGCCATATTATATCTACACTTACAATTTTTCTAGTTCATTTATTTTCTTTTAAAAGCTTGGTTTAGACCTGAGAACTCCCTGAAATAGCTATTTTTAAGTGTTGAGACTGTTTCTGATTATAAGCCGCTCTGACTTTACAGCATAATGGTTAATTTAATTGTCTTTTATGCTCCTCATTATCAATTCAGCCTTTATAGTTTTTTCCCAGGCAATCTTCTTTCTCTCAGTATATTTTCTACACATTTAAACCTAAAGTTATCACTCAGCCTACTTCAATGGCTTATTCTTTCCTCAAAACTCTTTCACCTGTCTCTTCTGCATTTCAGTCTGAAAATGGTCTCTTACTCTTTTCTCGTCTTCTCCTTCAACAACCACAGAGTGTCTCCTAATTTCTAGATGATTTAAAACGTATCAGGTTATTTACATAGAAATTAGGTTGCCAACAGCCTAGTTTTAAAATACAATGGATACATCAGCAAATACTCCTTCCTCATATCCACATTTCTGTATATCAAAAATAAATTTGGAGTACAGTTGGTGCTCAGAGTGAAAATGCGACAGAATTTGCCTGTATTAGGAGTCAGAATTACCAAGCACTGAGCCCTGTTCCAGTGAGAGCTGGACCATGACACTGCACCAACAAATAACATGTTCCTGTCCCCACACAGCTCCAACCACGGCACCAAGAGGCTTTTTAGTTCTCAGCCTCCTGAGGGATGACAGCAATCTATCAACTTCCACAATGATTTAAGACAGCTTTCCAGCAGTACTCCCAAGTAACCTCCCTGTACAATTGTCCCTCTCACTGCAGCCTGGTCATACTAAAGCATGAGGAAGGAGATATCCAAATAGAGGAAAGAAAGCTAGAGATCACTGGAACGTGTGGGGTACCTTTTCTCTCTTGCTCTGTTATTAAACATAACTGCAGCCAGCCTTCTGGGCTCTGAGAAGCCTTTCTGATACAAGCATAAATTCTACTCAAGCTTTCTGTGGGGGTTTTCCTCCTTCAGAAACGATTAGTTCCTATCTATGTTTCTGCCCTGCTCAGGCAATGCCAAAATGCTTTTAGACCTGTGGCACATTGTACAAGGCACCTCACAGTGAAGAATAAACTTTGGCAAGACTGACCAATCTTCCTGACTGTATAGAAGCACATGGTAAAACCTTCTCATCATTAAAAACCACAGAAAGTCTGTAACTGGGTCACAGATGGGAGATGACAAAGCCAGCAGGTTCCTTTTCTCTGCTGTGGGATGGAATGTTTCGCTCACTCGCATGGTAACCAAGTGACATCTGCTACAGTGATTCCTACTTTGCGCTTCTTCCCAACAACAGGCATGGAGATTAGCCACCTCCTCCTCCTCCAGCACAGCCCTGCTGTCTGTCAAATGATACATGTACCATGGGAACAGGAGTCCCCTCAACTCCACAAGTGTCACATGTGGTCAATGAGTTATGTGCCAGCCACTAGGTCTGCTGACAGGACTAAAGGGAGTAATGGAGAATAAAATTATGATGGAAAACTGCTGGTTTGAATCTTGATGTAGAATATCACAGTGTGTTATGGGCTATGAGGACTACACCAAGCAGACAAACAAGAGTGAAATAATTAGTAGTTAGACAGGATATCCAGCCCTCAGGCACCACAATCCCTTTGTGTTCCTGTTGTTCAGAAGTTGAGAACTCAGCTGTATTTTTCCACCAAAACCAAAATACACATCTTGGAGAAAATACCTAATTTTGAGAAACTCTGAAAGACTGGATGCAATCAATCCTTATTTCCTCCAAAAAAAGTTATTAACAAATACTAGTGAATTTCTCAGAACAGCCTGAACATGAGTGCTTGCATAAGATACTCTATTTCTGACTGCCCGATCTTAAAAACAGCTAAGGTTCAAATCATTACTAATTAGTATTCCTTCATAATTACACAGATAATTTCTTAATTACTGCTACCTGGTGTAAAGAGAGCTTGCAAGGCTTTGGCCAGTGTAGAAAAACTTGTTTGTCGGATAGAAGACAAAATAATGGAAGAAAAATAAGAAAATCCTACAGAATTTCGGCTTTTTTATTCATTAGTTAAGTTTCATATCTAAGAACCAAATGCTATTTTTCCCAGCTTCATCACTTTGTCCTTAATTATCAACTAATTATATCAATTGTTAATAAGAAAGATTGATTTTGACCTGTGACATATCAACTTTTGTCTTACAATGTTGCAGGTGGGACATATTTTATTGCAAACTTCATTTCATGCTTTTTATTGCAAAAGGTATAGAACAATGAATGATAATTATATATTTTACAGTTCATTCACTTCAAACTGATCATTTGATATTCATTACTCCAGTGACAGACACGTCCTGTCAGTTTTACCCCTCATTATGCACATATCATCTGCCTTCGAGCAAGCAACAGAATTTTGAAAGGGGACTTTCAAGTCTCCACTTGGAAAAAAAAAAAAAAGTAAAAAAAAAAGGTGGCTTTAGTGGCTGCTGTCAAAGGAACAGTTGATGAAAATCACACTTCTGCTATTTCTTGCAACCTAATTGAAAAAAATAAGTTTGGACATAAAAATATACAACTATATACATCATTTCTATAAAATCTGAAGAAAAGATTAAATTTCCTAGACAAACGTTCAGGAAATAAACTTTGACTTGGATTTTTCCCAATATTTCAGATCTTATAGATTTCACAACACAGAAATCATTATTTTCGGTATTTAAAAAAAGTCTCCCTGGTGGTAGCCAATGATTACTTGAAATGGTGGGTAACATACAGGAGAATTTTTTTGCCTGGGCAAAAACACCTCCTGACAATTTCTACTTATCAATTTCACTCAAGGGCTCTTTGGATACTCTTCTTCTGAGGTTCCTTTCCTCAGAAATAATTACTGATAATCTGAATCCTTCATCCATTGATTGCATGTTCAGTGATACATTCAAAGGACGCTTTGGCCTTGCTAACAGGAAAGTTGTCTGATCTTCAACACCCTCAAGAACAGGTGGATACCATGTTAAACATAAAATATATGGAACAGGTGAGTACAGATCAAAGGCAAGCACACAGAAAAGGCCATACCAGAAAATATATCTTAGCATGAACCAAGAGAGAATAAAATGAAGCCTTGTGATAACCACAGCTGAACTGTATCAATGAATGAATCAATATACACTGGGTAACAATAAAAGGGAAACAATTACAACAACCTGTTAACTCACCAGCCTTGTAAGAACCCTCTCTATTAGTTTATATGGAACAGGAAGGGTACGGCAAATCTAAAGTGGTGGGAACCCAGCACCAGATCACTCAGGCTTTCCTGACAGGAGTCAAGATCTCTATGGAACAAATAAGTCGGAAAGTAGAAGAAACTGCCTGCAGCTACAGAAATGCAGAAACACCACAATGTTGTAAACCTTAAGGCATGAAAATACGGATTTTTCAGGGTTCAACAGTGATGGTTGTTTATTGTTCCATTTGGAGAGGCTGTGCCTTGACAGGTAAGAAGGAACGAAGGAAATCACAGTTATAAATTTTATTTATTTGCACTCTGCAAATAAATTAAAGTCCTAAAGACTTCACACTACATGTACTATCCTCCGTGCAAAGGCCGAGAGATATGAATATGTCATGTCTTCAGCTGAAGCATGCAACATTGACAAGTTTTACCTGAACTAGAAACATACTTGTAACTGTCCAGAGCCTCACTGGGATAAAAAACAAAACAAAACAAACACATTTATCTCCAAGTTTCTGATGACTTTGAAACTTCATTCATTCAAGATCTACGCACAGTAACACTTAAAAATACTAGAATTATCATATATAAAAGTATAACAAGAAACAGCAGAGTTAATTGAATGTTTGTATCAAGCTTGGGAACTCAGGAAAGTGCCTGCAGCTACAGAAGTGCAGAAATGATACCACATCATCATATAAACACACATTTAACAAGGCTGATGCAGGGATTTGGAATTGGCTGCGTTTATGTCAGCACATCTTCAACACTGCTCATCAACCTTTACTGCTATAGCACAGATGGAAAAAAAAAACAAAACAGAAAAAACCAAACCACTCAAACAAACAAAAAAAAAGGAAAAAAAAAAGGAAACACAATTTAAAGTAGTCCATGTTTCCTAAAACAAACAGTGAAAAATGCCACCTGTATTTTTCCACTAGGAAATTAGGTTAAATGAGAAGAAAAAAAAAAAAAAGAAAATAGAAAAAAATATACTAAGTTAGCTTTAGAAGAAAAAGGAAATTTTACAGAATTTGTATCAGAAATTGAACCTACAAGTTCAATTCACTTCATGTTTAAAGCAACTGAAGCCACCTGCCTGGCAAAGGTCAAAAGACTCCTCAGTTCAGCAAGAAGGGGCAACAGGGGATAACTTATATTTGACTAATCTCCTGTATCAGTTGTTCTCAAGTACAAGGGAGAAAAAAAACAAAACCACTACCATCAAAATGGAGTGTAATCTAGAGCAGGGCTTGGCAACCTCTCAAAAGTATCTTCTTTTTCAAAGCAGAACTTCGAGTGCCTTCACATCAAGGATGCCAACTTGAATCTACCAACAGTAGCAGCCGCTCACCGTTTCCAGTCCCTTCTGGGTTTGATCCGAGCTTGGAAAGCAGCACTCTGGGATGACAGAGGGCAAACAGCAGAGCTCACATATGTGAGATCTTAGAGGGGCTCTGCAGGAGCAAGGCTTGGGGAGCTGCTGCCTCTCACTGATACACATCAGACGAGATTATTCAAATGTATCAAATGTGTTCATACATTTTAACAAGATGCAGATGACAGAGAGAAATGATGACAGGCAAGCTGCCCTAACAAGTGCTGCACATATTGTCATCAATCTTATCACTGATACTACACAGTACATTTACATAACAAAGTGGTAAAAACACATGGGCCTTGTGTTCATATCGTGGTGAGGAGCAATGCAGAAAAAAAGTCACTGAATTTGCTAGACACAGCCCTTGATAGTTAAATGCTACCATAAATATGAGCCATGTTAACAAAATAACTCATCTGCTCTCTCCTACCTCACACCGGCAGCACTACTTCTTTCTTTGCTAAAACTAAAAAAAATAAGAAAAAACCACAACACTGAGGTGATTGCGTAGATGGCATTCTCACCGGAATAATTAAAAACCCAAGAGTTTAAGCAACTGATTTAAAGGCAACGACAAATCTACAGATACTATATGCTCAAAGGTTTGCCACACTTGCAATGCTAGACTACCATCAAATGGCTGGAAGTTCTTGTGCCCTGCCATTTGCCCCAGGTTTTTGACAGATAACTGTTCCCACAAGGCAGGGACTCGATGTCTGGTTGTGATCTACTTCAAACCTTTAGCCTAGTGCATGAAGTTAAATAAAATCTCCCTACAAAGTAGCATCTGAGCCACTTTTCACATTCCTCCCCTCGATCACGACCCACCACTACTACCTAGGAGTTCATCAACATTTTGCAATCTAGGATGGTGGGGAGGTGGGGTGATGGTTGGGGGTTTTTCCTCCTTCATGAAATCGTTATTTTGGTTAGTTTTGTTTGTTAGACACTGCTCACAGGAATAGAGCCTGGTCAGATACCTTAATAGGGTAGTTTGTAAGCAGAACCATTTTCAGCAGTCACCACAATCCTCAATCCTTAAGGAGTAGGTTGAGTGGGTGAAGTACAAGTGCTAAGGTCATGCTCAGTATACTTGCAGGGAAAGCACTGCAAGAGCTAACTTACCTTCTTTTATAAAACTATGAGGTGACAGCAGTGCATAAACCTGCAGGTGACACCCACAAAATCTGTGAACTAAGAAAGGATTGAGATCAGGATTTAATATCCAGATATATTACTAAACCTTTTTTACCCGAAGCAGGAAGAGTAACTCTGTGCAAGTCATAATTTCACAGACACACAAAACCAATATAAGTCGGCACTACTGCCAAAAGTTTCACTGGTACAGTGCACAAAAACCCACATCTCAGCTCCACCAGAGCAATCTGAAATAGTATCACAGACTTTAAGGAGATTTCTCTAGTTTTAGGCCAATGTACCAGCCCTGGTCAGGTTTTGACACAGCTAGGAGATAGGATTGAAAAATCTTTGGTGAATTAATCTCTGAAAGACCCCATGACTATATCTAAATTCATTTGAAAATTCAATTTGTGTTGTTCCAGCTTCTGTTACTACTTCTGGTTTTATCCCACAGTCAACTTGCACTGTTCGCAATAGAAACATTTATGAGAAGCCATCGACAGGAACCTTCACTCCAGGTACCCAGTTTCTGCTGCATGCCTTCAAAACAGATTTTTATCTTGTTCCATATATACATTCTGCAGACTGAGCAGGAACATTGGTTCAGCTGCTTCCTCTTCAGAAGAGAGCAGAATCAGGAATCAGGTATTCTCATTTTGGTTTTATCTCCTGACAGGCCTTTCCTTTGGCAGATAAGCAAACACCATAGACACCTCTAGTAAGAATGTACGAGGAAATGGATTTACAATTCTTCCTCAGAACTTGCCACTAAATATTACAGTAATTCTTTTAGTCCTTGGACACAAAATCATTAGGTATGGGCTATTACTCGCGTTATCACTACATTACTAGATCATTACAAAAAGTTCTATTCCGCATGCACATTTATGGAACGCAGTAGTTTGAAACTACCCCCTGGAACATCTTAAGCACGGACACCAACCAAAACGAGTAAATGGGTTTTTTTCTGAACCAAACAAGGTTAAAGTAAAAATCTGGTTTACACCAAAGATCATAACTGACGGCACATGGCTGAGACAATGCTCAGATTCAAAGAACATCAAAACGATTCACAATGTCATTCATAGTAGAATGTTTTGCCAGCAGAGAGACTGGTACACAGAATAGTATTAGTACTGCAATGAGTCTCGCAGGACTGATTATATGGTGCACGGCCCCAAGGAGCTTTCTTATTCATCAGTGTTCAAACAAAGCAATTACATGGCAAGTTAAAAATCTAGTAAGATTCAAGTGTGGGAGTGTTTTTGCTTGTTTGTTTCTCCTCTGTTGCCTATGTAACTTTTTGATGGTAGACAGCAAGCTTTTTTCAGTACATCTGTCCGTGTTTGTATTCATATATCCTTGTCTGTTTCTGCTATTGATCGCAGTATACTTATCTTTTTCTCTTTCATACTTTTTACATCAATATTTTTAATGTGTTTGGTTTTTTTTTTAAGATATCAGTTTTGGCATAATTTTCTATAATAGCCAGAATATATCAATACAAATTTTTGTTTCCCAAGGAATGATGCATATTCCGACGGATCAGGCTCAAGCAAATTCTGGGCTACAATGAAAAAATAAAATGGGCGGGCAATAGTTACAAGTATATTTGTATGCTTTTAAAATACCTGTTATTAATCTTTACTTGGAACTGCAGTCACTACAAGGGGCCATATGCAGACAGAGCAGACTTTTAAAGGTATTTCCTTCAAAATTTTCTTCTAGAATTTTCTCCAAACACAGGTATATAAGCGTAGTTGTATTGCATTGAACTTGCACTGGAAATAACACACACTAAGCAGTCTCATGGTAAATGCTGAAGTGAACATCATGATCCCACTTTTATGAATAAATATGCTCTTAAATGATGATAATTAAGAGCATATTGCAATCTTCAGACTACATTATACACCTGAGCTGTAACTGAATTCATGAATGCTCCATTCCAGGACAAAGTCAAAGCTCTGCCATCAGTTTGACTTGGCAATGAAACCACCAGTACTCACGGGGTCACTCGAGCCTCAGCACAGAAGCAATAACGACAAGTAAAAGGCAAAAGAAGACTCTAAACTACCTCCCAACTTTCACATTTCAGTTCTAACAACGGACAGTATAAGGACAGACTCAAAACCTGCAGAATAAAGAGATATCCCCTAAGCTCAATGGAAACAAGCATACAACAAAACGAACTGAATGCTTCTACCTAATGTCGATTTGACAACAGAAAAAAAATTTGGCAGGCCAACCTTCGCCCTGAAACAGGACTAATTCTTCATGTGGTCTCTGACCGCAGCTATTTCCGTGTTTTCAAATGGGCAAAATTTGGACAAAGAAAAAAAAAAAAAAACACTGCAGTAAAAGTCAACCTTGGATGCCTCACAGCCCTCAGCTGCCACAACACCATTTCTCTCAACCTCTTTGCTTACCCCAGATATCCCGCTTTCAAGTCTCAAGCTGATATTTAACCCCTAAAGAAACACCTCCCAATGCAGCACTTTACTGTACAGAGGGAAAAAACAGACAGAATTCATTACTACATTTCCTTCATAAACTGACTTGTGGCAAAAGCTTCCCTAAGAAGACACAGCAGGAATTGCGGAGCCACAAAACTTCACCTTAAGAGGCACAAACCAGAGACGCCATGTTGTGGTTACTTACTGGCAAACAGAACTCCTCATCTCCTTCAGCAGAGGACTGAACAGTCCCCAGAGGAAATTTCTCTCTCTCTTTAAAGTTCTGTTTTTCCAAGCATATTTAGCAGGCACATCCATTGGAATCCCTGAAGGAGCTGAATATTGCTATTTTTAATAATAATAAATTAAGTAGTAACATGCAACCGCAGAGGGTGCCAGGCGGGAAAGAGCAGGCAGCTGAGGGGCTGCCGAGGCTGTCCCTGTGAGGAGTGGTGGGAACTGCCCCCCGCCAGACACAGCCGGTTCCAGCCGGTTCTGCAGGCGCCGCCGGCCCAGGGCACAGCTGAGCCCATCAAGGGCACCAAGGGCCCCCTGGCAGCCAGAGGCGGGGGACAGGCTGAGAACCAGCCCTGTGGGCACAAGGTGGGAGCAGGAGGAGGGAGGAGGTGTTGACCACGCTGGAGCAGTGAAAAGGACCACACCAGACCAGTTGTCCACATCATGGCCCATGGAGCATCTCACAAACCTGAGCATGTTTTTTTTTGCCATTAGATGAGGAACCTGCCCACTTATTTTTTGCCATGGAGAAAGACTTGCCTTTGAGTTTCTCAGATGGTGTTATTTTCAACCCTTCTGCCGCAAAGGAACCCAGAGGAACTAGACAAACACTCCAAGTCCTCTACTAAAGAAGTCCAGCTACATTCCCCCATAGAAGAAAAAAATGTTTCTAGATGGTACTGCATATTGAAGATGTGTATAATCACTTCTGGCTGGGAGTACGAGTCCCTTCTTTCCCTAGATCTGCCTTTGAGGTGGAAGAATTAAAGCAAAGTGGTTTTCATATGCAACGTGACAGTCATAGGGAGATACTCACAGTAACAGCCTCCGCTTTCAAAACTAACTTGAAGATTAGGCCACACACAAGTATATAAATACTATTATCTTTAGAAATCTTATTAATTTTAATAACTCTTTTAAAATGTGTGAATAACAAAAAAAAGGAATAACTTGCTTTTGCTGAAACTTTTTAATCAAAGTGAAGAGGCGAGAATAACGGTCCGACAGCGTCAGGTTTCATCAGCTTCTAAGCTATATGTTTCTTTAGAACATGTAATTGAAATAGAATGAAATGTTGGACTCACAAAAAGATCTGACATCTCCCTTTTAAGACAGGAAACAATTCAGCTGGAGGAAAAGATGACCACAGCATTTACTTTCTACTGAAATTACTGAAACAGTCCCACTCAATTTTAAATCAATAACAATGACATCTAAAATGTATATATTTTTTTAGCTTAAAACTAGTATTTCAAAAATGAACTCCATTCTCAGCTGAAAAATAGTGAGACAACAGGACAATTCCCATCTCTGTTCCACATTCCTAACTGAATTGACAAAACTGTACCATATAGGGGCAGTAAGGAGAATACTGAATCATACTGAGGTTTTATACAACATGTTAGAGTTACACTTAATTAAATGGACACATGTTTAAACAATGTTGGCCAAGAAGTGTAGAACACAGAACTGAATGTCGCAGTCTTAAGCCTTTAATATGAGTTAATTGACTCATGGGCATACATCTGTAGATTTTCAATATATTAAGACAGACGAATTTGCTGGATCGGTATCTGCATAGATTATCTGCCGTGTAAAGTGCCGAACTGCCAGCTGCAGAAGATAAGCCTGTCAGAGGCAGCTCCTCTTGCATTGAGTAGAGACAGAGGTGTCATTTGTAATCCTTCATACTGTTTACCCTTTTTGCTACACTATTTTTTTGTTTTGTTTTTAACCAAAAGGCTGCATGGAGTACACTGGCATAACTTCTCGAATGGAGGGAAGATGGGCAAACAAAAACACAAGCCCTGCGTATTTCGAATTGCAAGCAGTATCCTGTCAAAATCAAAATTATTTAAGAATGCTTCTTTATCTGCTAAGTTGTGGTGAATCGCACTACACACCTGCAGCTGGGCAAAAAGCACAAAAAATCCCCCAAACGTCAATCCCCAGACATTAATTCTTGCTACACATTGGTTACTTCAGTTCTCTCCAATGCATTAGACCCAGTGCTCAGATCTTCTCATGTAGATGGGATTTTAGTGACGTACCAATGTAAATGATGGCCAGAATCACGTTAAAATCTACTTGCACGTACCAGGATGGTAATGGGATGATCTGAGTAGGTTTACAGGAAAGATTTAGTTTTAAAAAGCGAGTTGTTTTCTCCCCACTAATGAGCTACTATTCCTACAGCAATCACCTTTAGAAATCAATCATCCATTGGATTATTCAGTTAGTCACAGACGCGCTATTATTATTTTTCCTCAAGCAGGGTAGTGGAACTTCAAATGAATCTACCCTACATTCATATAGATTTTCCCTAGTGAAAGAATCAAGTACTATAGCATGCACTGCTTGTTCACCCCTACATGGAACCGTCATCATACCATGCTATAAGGTCACACTGTACTATGACTGTTTA
>VWZK01002445.1:150255-237411 GCA_013396935.1 Baryphthengus martii | reverse complement strand
AAATCAAAACACAAACCACACCCAGTTAACATGTGATCCTTTGAATTCAGTCTAGATAACAAGTTTCTTCTTGTTCCACATTCCTACAAAAGAATGCCAGCTTAACTTACCTGCTGTTGAAAGCAGAGCTTGCTGTTAACCTTGAACTTTCTTCATCACTTGAAAATAACAGGCAAACCACTTTTTTCCACCAAGTCAAAATCTCATTTCAATAAAGCAGCTGGGTAAGGTTTTCAAACCGTTCCCCTTTTTCTTTTGTCTGATTTAAAAGCTCACTGCAGTCAAAATTAGCTTTTCTGTTGACTTAACACAGGTTAGGCCTTCCACCTTGCTCCATTCTGGACAACAGGTAGATTTTAAACAAGTCCTTTGAGGTACTTCCAAAAATACCACAGCACAGTGCCTTGCAGAAGAAGGAGGGAGGGGAAGGGAAGAGGAAAAGGAAAGCAAAGCTATTTAGATCAACCAATCAGCTATACTTTGTCTCCTTGTATAGAAAAAAACAGATACGGCATCAAGCAGCTATTTTGTAAGGCTAAGGAGGAAAAAATAAAATAAATCTCACATCAAACATGCAGTGATTGTCATTTGGAATTAGGCACCTCATCATCCACTCAATTCCAAACATTGCTACAGACTCATTTCCTGATGCTCAGGAAAACATTCAGGAGTTACCTGTCCATACAAATCCTTCTCAGCAACCATAGCACGGCTTTCTGCCATCCTACCAGAAAAATCCATCTCCTATCCAAATTAAAATTCTTTATCTTTCCCTCATGGAAACCATCTATCTCCTAGGCTTCTGAAGCACTGCTAAATTATGAGGGCCACATCACTCTGAGTGCAAATAACATATATTTAGATACATCAGGATATCGTCTCACAGCATGAGAAAGATTTACACAAAGGAAGACACGTGCTCTCAAATAGCCCATTTACTCGGTTGTTGCAGAACACGGCCCTGGGATGCTCACACAGATTTGGCAGTTCTGATTCAGACATGATGCTGTCATACCAACCAAGACCTCAAACAAATTCATAATTTTAATTCCAGGGTTAGCACAGGCAGCAAAAATTCAGGTTCAACTGTACTTTCCAATAAAGATAGACCTAATAATTTCTTTTTGTTTTCAAGTAAGACTTTTCCTATATGTTAAAGACAGCATAGTAAGAAGGACATAGTAAGGTGGCTCTCATCATTCAGAAGAATGAAAAAAAAAACAAAAAAAAAAATGGAAAACTCTCTGAAAAATAGCCAGGAATGGTATCCTAAAACACTATTAGAATGAACAACAGAATCTTGGTGTGTCACATAGCTCCCAAGTGCTGCAGCTGCTATAGAGGGTTGCCCAGTAATCAGGTCACTGTTGAACTAGCCACAGGAACAACAATAAACCTTGAATTGTCTCTGAATCCCACTGTTGCCCACTGAAAAAGCCTTTTTTTTTTGCACAGAATCACAGCAATGAGGCCAGACCCTTTAATCTTCAAATTATATTATAAACTTAAGTGAGCTTTACGGTTCTATTTTAAATGTGGGGAAAATGTGACAAGTGTACCTGCTAAAGGTCAACACTTAATTACAGAATCAAGAGCCATGTGAATTAGGACTGGACTCTGGTGACACAAATTTGTTCTGGTACGGCTGTTTGAGGTTGACTGTAAGGACCAAGCTGAAGGTGAAGTTCATGGCTTTCTGGTTTTCAGTCCAGTACTCCATGTCCAAGATGACAATCAAAGACAAATAGGTCCAGGCAAGCAGCAAATTAGCGCAGTAGGTTTTGAGATACAACATTTGTTCCAGAGACAGCAGGACTTTGTGATCTGGCCTTATTTTGAATTTCATTTTCTTGCTTTGTACATATTTCTAAGCCTATGTGAAAGTTATAGATAAGTCAGGGTTCCATGAAGGCACATGAGGAAGAAGTCCATACCTAACTCAACAGGATGCAAAATCTATCATTCCGGACTAGCTGTACACAGTGATATATTGCTATTTCCTTTATCATACTTTGAAAACCACCATTTCAGTCCCTCATGTAAATGTATTTTGATTCTCATTTATCAAACAGCAGCGATGTCCTCTTCTGCTAAACTAAAGTGCCTAACGTGCAGTGGATATCGGCTTTCCCCACAGCATACTGAGCAACTAAGTGAGCGCACTCTCAAAGACTCGATCACAAGAAGGATAAAGTATTTACCGCTGACAATATCAAGATAAGACTGGCTTATATTATAATACCATTACACTTTGAGCTATAGTAAATGGTTCATTTTGCTTCTACAATTTATTTTCCCCCTTAATACTTTTGTGGACAAGATCTAGAACAAAAGAGATTAATTGGAATAGAAATTATAGGATGTTGAGTAGTAAAAAAAAATATTTAATTTTAAAGCAATTTCTGAGACATCAGGATATGGGTCTAAGTCTTACATCAGTCTTTTTCTGTAAATAAAGGTAATCCTGTGGTTTTAATGGTCAATATAAAGCGTCTTGAAATCACTTTCATTAGCACAATACTAAGCTGCTATCAATACATTTTTTCAATAAGCATTTCTTTCATATTCAGTCTTTCCTTCTTAGAGGCATTTAGACGATTTCCTTCAATAAAACAATTTCATTTAAAGGATTTGATCCGCATTTCACAGTCTGCTCATGACCTACTTCGTATTTGAACTAAAACTAATCATATTTCCCATGCAATTTACAGAATAATAAGATCAGGAACATCGTATTGGAGAGAATGGAAAAATACCACAGAAGATGCTTCCGCACTGCTTCAAACAACCGTGAAACAACTCCATCCACGACTCTGAAATACTATGCAAATAACACCTAAGCAAATAAACTTGGCAACCATAGGAGAGCAGAAAACACTCTGTAAATATCATTATTTGTAATCAAAATGAAAGCGGCAGAGCCCGGTTAGCCTTGTGCAGTCCCGCACCGTGTTACCGGCACTCCTCCTGACCTGGCTTTTCATTCCTGGCTCCATCGGCCCCCAGCGACACCAGCCCCAACTCTCTGCCCCAGCTTCCAGTGGATTCAAGCCCAAAGACATTTAGTATGGTTTATTAACTTGACAGCATCTCAGCAACTTTCCAAGACCTAGGCCAGATTTTCAATGGTACTTAAAGTCAACGAGATCGATGTACCTCAGAATGTCTCAGCAGACAATTATCAGCATTCTTAAGAAAGTTGAAAGATCTAAACCAAAAAAATCTGTGAGTTCTGACATTCCTGCATTTTCCAAAGGGCTCAATAGTCAGAAAAAATAATACTGGAGTTGCAGTCTCCTAAAGAAAATGACAATTTGAGACTCAAGCCTTGCAAGGTATGAAACAGCATTTCCCAGTAGGGTATAATGCAAGAGCAGTTTCGCTGTTAAATATTTAGAGTAAAATAAATTATGCAACTTCGCTAGGAAAAGTAGAAATGATGTGAGAAATGTGCTTTACAACACAGGGTTTGGGGTTTTTTTCAAAAATAATTTCAGTGGGCAAGTCCAACTGAACACTTCAGTTTCAGCAGTATCAACATACAGCACAGAAATCTGAATGCCACTAAAGATCTGTTGCTTTCAAAAATTTCTAGGATCTCCTTGTTAGCTGATTCATAAAATACTGGCTTTTAAAAATTATGCTTTTGTTTCTTTAAGGTACGCCCAAGAGCAAGTATGAAATTTTAGATACAGCCTTTGTCAAGTTGAGCAGGACAAATGTCATTTGTTGGTGATTAGTACTGTACCTGGGTTTCATTTATGATTTGAAAGACTATTGTATGTGCTGAACACTTTGGAAAGACTGTCCAAACTTTAGACCTTTTATTACCTTTAAAAAGAACTATCAGGCATTTAATCCTTATTGCTTACTTCTGCAAAGCCAAAACACAAGGATTGTAGCTTCTTAAAATCCCTTTACTCATGAAAAGTCAGGCTACTCACCTTTTAGCACTATGGTGATACAAACTACTGCGCATTACCACAGTGGACTGAATGATTTATTAATACCCCAGGCTCTCTTTTCTGTCCTGTATCTCGCCATAACAGAATCTATCCTGGATCGCAAATCATAATGACCTATGACCAAAACCCAAGGGCAAACCTGCCACTTCTAAAGATACATAAATGATTAATAACTGAAAAAGGCAAGAAATGCATGTGCTATTTCCCTATATTAAATCATCTTTCTAAAGAGTGTTCTATTTCAGGTTGCGACAAGGAAAATCACAGAGGAATACAAAACTCTGAGTCTGGTATTCCTGCAAAGGCAACACAGAATGACAGCCCACAGAGCAGCAAATTCAACATCACCGCTCATGTTCCCATTTTCACTATGCCAAAAGAACAAATCCTTCACTCTCCTCCATAAATACCTTCTCCTGCTGCGGAAAACTAAAATTTTAACCACAAAAATAATTTCTTGCTAAAACAGTTGTTAAGTGTTCAAAGAGGTAAAAAAAAATTAGTCCTGAATTGGATGGGACAATGCAAAGAACACAATGCCCTCCATCTCGGTATTATTTTTAGCAGCATGTGAGCCTGATTTGGTTGGGAAAAATAAACTGATGTGTTGTATCTAATAATCAAGGATCACTTTTTGCCATTTCAGAACCATACAAAGGAGACAACGATGCTGCTGGAAGAAGTTATACCAAGAGCAAGTGTTCTTTATCTCACTGCATGTCACTTCTTAGCAGATTTTACAGTACTGGTACAAAATGGTACATTAAAACCATTTTTTAAATTTGATAATACTCACAATTATTTGTAAATTATTTCCTCCCTTGCTACAGTTAATACACACAAAGTTAGAACGAAATTATCAGAGCTACATTAGTAGGCTTTCCTACTGTGGTAAGCTGGGAGGATGCTTGCAAAGCTCTACTACTTTCATACTAAAAATTTGAGCTTTTGATTCAAACCGGCAAGTTCAAACATTTCAAAACCACAGTTTCCATGTTGCTACAAAATTAGGAACAGCTTCCATTTTTAATCAGCTCCGTTTGGATGATAACTGACAACAGACTTTACCACCACCGCAACTGATAACATGGCACTTGCTGAGCTACCTCATTACAGAGTTCTCCACACTCAGCACAGGCTACCTACCTCCGGCAATAAATCCTACCGCTCACATCCTACCGTTCACCGGCAGGGACTGGGGGAACCAGCATTTCCACAGAACAGAAGATGCATGAGCTGTCGCTCCACTAATCAGCGCAAGAACATCATATTAATCAAAAGATCAGCAACAAGGCAAAACATCAGACAAGGATCCAGATGGTAACTTTGCAAAATTTCCAAAATGCCTTACCTGTTTACAGGGTGATGCTGCAATATAGACACACGATTTATGGAAGACGGGTATAAAATTTGATGCCAAGATAGGTTAAAATTAAGTATTTCAGGGAAAATTCTTATTTTCCCTGAAAGTAGAAAAATACACATGCAAAAGAGTGGATTTATACCTGCCAGTCCTCCTCTTCTGCACCACCCCCAGACCTTCTACACTGGGGGAAACAAAAAAAAACAAAACAAACAAAAAGAATCGATTTCATCATACTGTGCTCTCACCAATCAAGTCCTAAGAGATTAAGGCTGTCAAATACATTTGTTTTCTAACCACTCTCCATATTAACTAACCTCATCTCCAACTGCAATCCCAAACCAACAGCTGTATTTAAGAAAAAAGGAGAAAATTTTGAATAATGAGGCACAGGAGGAAATGGGTAGAACTAATGCAAATATAAATCACTAACAACCTACCCTCAATCCCCTCTAACTTTCTAGAGAGTCACTGAAGACAGATAAGAAAAAAGGGGGCAGAAATCCCTACCCAGTCACATGACTTCAGGAGCCTCTTCCCCCAAGACAGCTAGGCAGGCGGGACACATCCCACTCCTCAACACGTGAAGGACATCGGCCTTCACACAGCCCTGCGACCACCCAGGAAAAGTTAGTCACTGTAAGGTTCTGCCTTCTCTAAGGCTTTGGCACTTGGCTCAGAAACACTGCAAAGCTGCTCTGACTTACTGACCAATTGGCCTGAGTTTACTCATGAGCACAACACCTCCTCAGCTCCATCCGAAAGTGCATCCTCTTTGAGCACAGTCATCTTTCAGAAGCATCTTCCTGTTCCTCGGAAGTGTTTCTTCCATTAATCCTTCCGACTTCAGAGAGACAAGATCACACATGCCTTTCACAGCCATGACTTCCCAAGGTAGTGATAATCCACCAAAAAGATGGTTCTGATTTCAAAGGACTGAAGTTTCAAAGTGCTAGTTTAAGTCTCCAAAGTTCACTCCCAGCTGGGATACAATCAAGCTGAGTCACATCATGAAGTTAAACTGGAAATCTGTGCTTTGCCTTCAAATGAAGAGGAGAAGAGATGATGCAAATGAAACAGCCTCCCAGCTGAGAGGTGTTTCCTGATGTTTTTCCTATGCTTATCTCTGCAAAGCAGTGCGAGGGAATCATTCCACTCTGCATTTGTGCCTGATAATTTAAAGATCATCACGATGAGGGTAGGAGGTCCTGCTGGAGACCACAGGCTCAACTAGCAATTACCTGGCTTTTTTGTAGATGTTTAGAAAGTCATCTACTGCCATTACCGCTTTGCTTTTATCTTGCAAGGCTTTAATACAGCACAGAAACACAACATTCTCTTCTGAAAAATGCAGTTATGAGTAAAGACAAACAGCTTTCAAAATAACTATCGTCATATGTTGTAGGAGTTGTAATCACTTAATCACTGATATCTTGGAGGAGATTTTCAGAAAGAGAATTTTCAAAAGAAAAAAAGCCCTCTGTTTGCATTTTCTCAGTGGAAATGGATGATGTTTCCAAGAGCTGAGAAAATATCCTTACAACCAAACACTTCTCCAAAATTTTGCTTGGAACAATAACACTTACATTTCATTATTCCCTCTGAAAAATCTCATCTTTTGTACGTAAGCTTGTCTCGAAATTTGTTCTGGCTTTCCTAAGGCTAGTACAAACTTATGCATCGTGGTTAAATTGCTTAAAATATGCTAAGAGAACTTTCTCTTCAATTCAAAGACTGTTTCCACATTGACACTGACTAGCCACTCTATCAGCTAACTTCATTAGTCAGCAAGATTGCTCTCATCGTGTTTTTCTGGACTATTTGTGTGATGACGGATAAAGTACTAAATATGGTGCTATGAAACTGGCCTTGGTGCTTGCTTGACTTCCCGTGACCAATATCAATAAAGTTTCAAAATGAAATCAAAGCAAAAACTAGAGATACCAACTTCTGCCTTTCGATTCAAATAAAATACTGAGTACTCACCTTATGAGTGAGTACTCATCTATACTCACTCTCTGATCTACTCAATCAGAGAAGATTGAAGTAATTAATATACGAAATATAATATAGCATAAACCCATGGCGGTTTTCTAACTATCAAATAAGAAACTTTGCTACCTGACAAATAAATCTTCATACTCAGGATATTTAATGCAGGTCCAGCACAAGTGGGAAGACAGACTCGAATGCACTTCGGACCTGTAGATCAGGTGCCCAAGTGCCTCCAAGCAGTGGAGTTGACACGAATAATTATTTACTGTTTTAGAAAAAAAAAGAAACGGTTTTCTCCTCCTGAAGGGTGACCACAACTTATGTCTGCATACATACGGTATTATTCTGCTGAAAATCGTTACGTGTATAAAAGGTGAAGCTTCTCCTGCACTAAAAGGGCTGAAAAATGAAACGGGAACCTTTCTATGGAACAATTTACTCACATACTGAATAGAAGCATCTCTTTTGTACTCTCCTCATTTTCTTGCTTTACACAAATGAATACACACTTCAGACAAGCTGCAACGTATGGTGACCCCGGAGGAGCACACACAATTCAAGACAAGACAAAAGACCAGTAGCTGGTGTGTCCACAATAGACATCACCCTCTGCACGGGTTTTTGCAATCTCCCTGCTAGTATCTCCCAGAGAACATCAGAGTGCAGGCAAAAGCCTTTCAGTCCCTTGCTCTGCTCAGGAAGGGGTCACAGTTAGGCCCTACTAACCTGGAATTGCCTGATTTCTATTTCAGACACTGACATCCAGCACTTAGTCCGGTGTCATGCTGCCAAAAGGTGAAAGAGCAGAAGAACATGAGAGGAGCTGAGAGCTGGCTTTGGTCACGCTTGGGAAGAGAAGGATGAGAGGGAAAAACACGTATAAAATACACTTAAGTGCTGTCATTCACAGCCCTTATCCTGAATAGAAATAGAAGTTTAACACGACTCTACCAATGCCCTGAAATCTCAATCCTGCAATGACTATTTTTATAATTTCTGCAAGCCTCAAGATTTTAGTAAAGCTTCTGAAATTGCTGACTTCATTTAAAAGCTTAAGAATCATCACTAGAAATGACTATGAGACTTCTAAATCTATTACAAGACTGGAGATATTTACAGGTCATCAACATATGTTTAGAGTTTAATGTTTACTTGAAATACACAAGTCTTAGCTTCTCAAAGATTTGATTATTTGTTGGTTTGTTTTTTTTTCTCCTGCTCTCTCTGTATTTCTAATTCCTGAAGAGTCCAAATAGGTGCTTCCAAATCTCTAACTCTTTATAATTCAAGTGACGTAGAGTGTGCCGGTCACAAAATTAGTCTATGATTTACAAAGAAGGCTTGGCTCATATTTAGAAAGGCAGCACATGCAACGATTGCTTCATTTAAAGAGGAGTGGTGCAAAAGTGAAAGTGACCACAAGATCAGAGAACCTTCTGTATCGATCAGAGTTTAAAAAGATAACAAGAATAAAGAATCCTGTGATTAGTACAGGATAGTCACCACTAATGAGTAATCATTAAAATATGCGCTGTAAATCTTGAGGAATCTCGAGCACAGAACTCCATGAACAGAAGGAAGGAGGTAGGAATGTATGGAGTATGGATATTCATAGGAATGGGAAAGTTTAGCCATCTCAATACCAGACTGCTCTTTATAGAATAATGAGGCCATTTCCATTTCTTTACCTTTAACGTTACATTGCCGAAATGATTTGAGGACAGTTAGTCTAATGAAAATACAGTAAACAGAAAGACAAGCCTTCGCAAGTGCCATCGTTAATTAGCTTCGCTGTATATATTACCGTTTCAGCATACTAAGCAATTGCAGCCAAGGTCTGGACAAATCAGATCAATATTGCCTTAAGGTATAAACTACTGATCAGCTCTGAACTCTGCACTGAGTTGCAATGCAATGTAAGCAGCTTTTACACAGCGCCCTTTAGATTGTGTGATGCCCTGAGAGGCTTCTATGTCAAAAGACACTTAGGTTAATTAAAACCAAGGTCAAACAAACAGTGTTTCTAGTTTATGTTATAAGTTGGCATTACATCCAGATTCCTAATATCAGCAAGTTAGGTATCTAAATTTCAGCTGCAAAATTAGTTCCAAACTTCAGTTAATTTAATAAGGATTATGGAGAGGTTAATATCTATTTAAAGAAATAAGAGAGTAATAGTGGGTGCTACACTTTCTCCTGAACCTCCTAGGGTATGTCTGAGGTTTCACAGCTTCCTTAGTACATTTACACAAAGTAAAATACTTACAGGTTGTCTTCTCTTGCCAGTATCCTTGCAGTAATTAGCAAGTAGGAAGAAAGGCGTCAGAGCTCCAACAAAAGTTTAACATAAGATGACTGGCATATTTTGCTTGCAGGGTATGCTTCAGAGCATGTTTTAAGCCTGGCTTTATTTCCTTTTGTAGGAATAAAACCCGACAACTCAAATGAAAGTATGTAAAGCTCTTAAGTGGTCTGATTGCTGTGGACATGATGCCAGCTTTGCTGGGTAAGAGACAGCGACACTCCTATGGAAACAGCACTGAATACACCACAGAACTAAGGACCTTCGGAATCAGGGAAAAACATCTCTCCCTAAAGAGATTTTACTTAATCTAAAGTACCTAACATTTAACAGACACAGCAATTTAAATATGTTTGCTATGGATATGCCCCAAATCACCTCAGCTTTGATAGACATGTGCCAAACTCCACCAACCAGCTGCACAGATACAAATCTGAAAGCTTGATCCGGGCAGTATTTGTATAGTATATTTAATACTTTTCTGCATTACTTACATTAGTAATCTCCAGTCAAAACCTCAAGAGCAGCTGCAATTACACACATCTGAGTAAAACAAGCTTGAAGCTTTCTGAGACCTCTGAATATAAGAGAGACTTTACAAATTACTTGCTTTCAAATTATAGACTCAACTAGGGAAGTAAAAGGATGATGGCCTCTGCTGCTTTTTCTAACTGAGGTTTGGTTTATTAGCATTAATGCGCAATATTTAACCTAGACATCCACAGAAAGATAAAACCAATATATTTTTCTCAGAGAGAATGCCCTTTAATGACCTTTGTTGGAAAGCTCTTCAGATCTTCAACTTAAAATCTGTAATTATAAAAATAATGGTCCTTCAAAATCTAGAAACCTGACCATTTGTCTTAAGGAAATGCTCATGATACATTAAAGCTTCAGCACAAAATGACTCTCCAGCTGCATCCACACAATTCATGGGAGGTCACAGGACTCTCAGCTTCAACAGGGTTTGGAGGCACTCTTGCTTCCTTTGTGGTTTAACTACCACCAAGGGCTGCTCTGAAAGGAGGGTCAGATTCTGCTGCATCTCCTTTCAGGGGTGATGGCTGCCCAGTGCTCACACAGAGGTTGCATAAATGATCAGTTTTCAAATCTAGGATGTTTGCAACTGGTTTCTACACTATAATCCTTCTCACCTGTCTTCCCTTCTTCTGCTTCAAAGGTTAGTTTCTAGCTTAAATTTTTTTGGCTACTACAATCCTAAAAAAAATCCAACCACCCAAACAACAACAACAAAAACCTCAAAACTCAAGAAACAAAACATCACAAAACCAAACAACCAAATCACTTAAAAAAAACAAACACACAATCAAAACTAAACAATCAAAGCAAAACCCCAAAACCCCACCACTTGCTCTCCACCCATCAACTCTTCTGTGCCTAAGTTCTCCCTCTCATCCAAAGGTGATGTCCTGGGTTTGAGATGCTGCTGTTGTTCCCATGCTCTCTGCAGAAACAGGTCTTTTTTGCCGACATTCAGTACTATTTAACATCCCTAAATTCAAAGTCCAAGCAGACACGTCATATAAATAAATGTTCTACCAATTTGTTTTTCAATTTGAAATTCATTATTCCCTAAAATCATACCGAAGCTCAATCCAATTGCACCGGTATTGATTCTTTTTCTTCCTAGGCATTTCCACCATATTTGGTTACTTTTCACTGTAGCCATCATATTTCTCTTATAAATTCATAATCCCACAGAAAACTTCGTTTAGAAGATACATACCGAGCAATGGTATCCAAATGTCGAAGGAAGGAAAGAAAAGTACAAGATATGCCTGTTTTGAGCAGACGCAGAAAAGCTCAGTGCTTTGTTGTCACCTGGAGGGCTGACTTAAGTTTCCACATGTATTGGTCACTGTCACGTTAAACACTCTGTTCTTCCACAGAATATAAAAGAGTAGACTAGGTCAGTAGTCATTCTCCACTTCCAGTTTACTAAGCCTGGAAACAGCTGAGTAACACACCCATGTCCATCACTTGGGACAGACTGTTCCACCTTAGGCTAATGCAAGTCTTTGAAATAACCACAGCATGGCCAGAGACTTTCAAACAAACCAGTTTTGGCTTCCCATTGTGGCTCTCCCTCTTCCAAGTCTGTCTAGATGAGCTGCCATGTCACACTATGGTACTCTAGAGCCCAACTACATCTACTACACTTCATAAACAAAGATTCATATCTTACAGCGTATTTTCCAGTGCTTTCCCAATTTCAGTTTGAGTGCTTCAGGTGGTAACACTTCCACCGATAATCTCCTCAGCAGCACTAACAGCATCTGCTTACAATTATTTTTGCCCCATGTTGGTCCTAATGACACGCCTTTAGTGTCCCCTCACTGCTGAACACTGCGTTCTTTATCTGTCCTTACCTACAACTAATTTGTTGATCATTAGATTAACTATACTATACCCATTCTGCTTTTCATAATTCCTTTTCAATCTTTCCTTTGAGTCCTCAGCTTTATGTCTTGCTCTCCAATTCCCCGTAAATCTTGACTGATTTTTGCTGTGAATTGGGAATTGAAGCTAGCATTCTCTTCATGGCATCACAACTGCCTGGCATCTCAGCCCTAAACTAAACTTGTGATGTGTTGCACCTACTGGTTTCTCCAACATTTTTCACTGAAATTTCTTTTCTTCTGTTTTTTACCTAAAGTCACACACGTATCATTTCAGTTCTCCAAACTGTTCTTATCTAACAAATCACTTCCTCCCCAAGTTTTCAATTTATCTCTTTGCTATCATCTTTTTTTCCAAGTGGCAAGTAATTTTCATTTCTACCTCTACAACGCAGATAGAGCTTCTGGTTTTCATTCCCTGGAAGATTTGTACTGTGACACACATTCCCTCTTCCAGATGCTTAATAAAGTTATTAAGTGAGAAAGATCTCATTTAGCACCTCACTAGACATTTCATGAAACCCCACCAAATTGCCTCAATCTGCGTGCGTCTGTGTGTCTGATCTTTCATCTGGTTTTCTAGAACTGAAATGGCGAACTATTGGATAAGAATAAGAGCGAGAGCATTATCTACAGCCTCGAGAGACTCACAGACTAGAGGTAGTAAAAAGATTATTTTTGAGACTAGGAGCAGAGAATAAAACAGAAGCAGATACTGGTAAATTCATCAATACGAACTTGCATCAAAAAAAAAAAAAATGGATTTTGGATATATTTCCAAATGTGGAAAAGAACAATGCAAGGGTGAGGGAAGAAAACTTTTTTAAAGAGTTATTCTTACTTTCTTGCAGCAGCAGCAGCGGCATTAATTAGGTTTTCCTTTTCTTGCTCTTTAATCCCAAAACCAAAGCAGGTTTTAAGTGGACTTTGCAACTTAAAATTGCTACTCTTTCTTCAATGGATTTACTTTAAATGTTTACAGGCTGCTGGGAAACCAGTTTTTCTCCAAGAGTAGAGGAAAACATCTACCAACCTATAATGACCTTTTCTCCACTTAGTGCCTATCACTGCTTGATCATTTACCACACAAGCTGGTAAATCTCCACACTCAGAGCGGATCCTTTCAATGAATCAGAAGCCTCATCCTCCATTAGTCCAGCAATTAGAGTAATTACAAACAACTGTCACCCACTAAAGAGTAAGTGATCAGACAATAAAAGCTGTTGAGGTAGATTGTGACCTATTATATCCCCTCTGACTGGATGTGACCTCCAGAGGTGGGAAGAGTTTTCTGATGGATTAAGTTTATCTTTGCTTTAATTAGAACAATTAAAGACCTAGCATCAGCATTGATGTGTGGCTGTTTCTGCTCATCTACTTAAAGCAAAACAAGAGCAGCTGATAGCTCAGTCTGTGAGAGGCAGATGTCACACCTAGGAGAACCTGTCCAGTCCACTGCTAGACTTCCTGAAAAGGGAAGTCCACTTAGTATGAGAATGAACATTCAGATCTAACCAAAAACCCCTGTTTCTTTTAAAAGATTTTTTTCCAACTGGATTCTCAACTACGAGAAGGGTCTTCAGGTCTCGCCGGCTCTCTCTCCTTATGCCTGCTAATATGGAAAATACGGTATCCAACCTCATATGGTTCTGGTTTTGTACATTACCCTGTTGGAATGATCAATCTTCAAGGTTTGTAGGTCGACAAAGTACATTCTGCAGGCACTTGTCCCTTGCTGCTGTTAGCAATTTGAAGCAAGTAAGTGACAAAGGCAGAGAGCTGGGAAGGTTTCCAGTTTGCAGGGGCATCCTGGGCTACACAAGTAAAGGGTATAACTTGTGAAAGCTTCATTTCCTTTAAGGAGTAACATGTAACATACCTTCAGGATATTAAGATGAAAGCCATGCTACTGACAAGCTCGTTTATTGTAGTTCTCCCAGAATCTCGGGGAGATTAAGAGGATGTCAGAAAGATATCATGGAGTTGTTTTCTTTGATAAAGACTTTACAGCTAGGATCAGCTGAAAGAAATATCAACCGCAAAATAAGTCAATTTTGTTCAATATCCATTTAGTCTCTGTTTGGCAATCTGTTTAGTCTCCAGGTACCACGGTAAGTTGCTTAGTTCATCTTCGCAAAGAGTCAAGCAAATATTATTGCTGATATACTAATTACAAAGTTTTAAGCACAATAAAGAAAGTGTAAGGATGTGCAGCCCTAAAAAGTAAGCTATTTTCACACACCACATGATAAGGATTACATCTATGCTGAGTTCAACCCAAAAAATACAAGACTGTTAGAAACTATGCAAATCATTTGTATTTCCATGGAATAATTAATGCCTATGAAACTTTCCAACATTTATCATCACTTCTTCAATGCACAGTCAGATGATCGATAACAAATGCACTGTCTGAAAGGAGAAAATTTCTCATATATCATCAGTGACATTGGATCTCTGCAGGAACTGAGACGCTTCTGCAAGAGATGGCTTTCAGAACAAAACGTGAGGTTTTCCTCTAAGTTTTCTCCTGTTAAAAACAGTATTTCCAATGTGAACTTGGGTAAAAATAATGTATTCTTGGTAAATTCTGTCTTTTCTGATATTTGGAGGGGATTTTCTCTTGCTCATTGGGGTGTGCTCGCTTTTTAATGACACGTTATAAAAATTCCACATTTTCAGGACAGCGAGAACTGGAAGGATATTGCAGAGGAAGTGATCACTCTACAATCATGTTTTTTTCTCCCCAAAGCATACCACACCTCAACAGCATGAGAGACAGGACAGGCCTTCAGAATGACCGAGTACATTCTTATTTTAGAGGAAATTTCTTGCTCTGCTCTAAGGAACAAGATGAAGCTTCAGTGTTTTGTAAATAGGGAAGCACAGGCTGTCGTCCTTCATAGAGACTCCAGAGATACATGCCTGAGGTGCTATGGACTTCAACAGAGAAAAAAGAAAAACCAGTCAGCCTAAAGCTGTGAGGGTGAATGTCAGCTCTAACAAATGCAGGAGAGGATACTCCACTTCTTAAGATAAACTCTTTGAGAACACAGCTGTGCAGGGATAAGGAACAATTATCAAAAAGAATCTACATTATTTTATTCAGGCCCCTTCAATTAGAAATGTTAGATATAAAATAGCATCCAAATAAAGCAGGAATATATAGTGATAGTTAGAAACAACATTTTAGTCATTCATTCCTTCTAGAATCCTTTTTTTATTTTCTTAGAGTAAACTTGGTTTTGATTTCAAATCAGATGTTGTTCTTTCTTCTTTCAGGACGCACTGCTGAAAAGGCCAGATCCTAAAAGTCACGGAGAAAGAGTTGTGAAGCGCTCTATTGGAGAGAGTCTCCCAGGACTGCACACCTGCCTCTGTCCTACGCACCCATTTCTGAACAGCCCCTCCTCAGTGCAACCACCTAAACTGCGAGAGGAAAATAGGAGGGCTAGAGACTAGCCCATACTACCTGAGCCCACAGCTGGCCAAAAATGTTTTTGTCACCCCTCAGTGTCCCTTGCTCCATCCGGCACCTTTCCCTGACTACAGGGAGCATCAACTGCCAGTATATTCCTTTCCCCTTCATACACATCCCCAGTGGCTTTTAATAGCCCCTCTCAAACTTCACGTTTATACGTGGAGAACGTGAAACTATTTCACAGCCTCCTGCTTGCCCGCTGCTGGACCCTCTCCAGTTTGGCAATGTCTGCCCAAGAAGATGCCAGTTCTTACGCTGAGATCACTTTTTCATTTCTTATTTTGATTTTTTATCACTTTGATGTTATTTAAACAATGTTGTTAAGTAGCGTAAAATCCCTAATTTTCTACTAATTCTTAAACAAGTTCTAGGAACATAAAAATAGTCTTTTTGGAATATATTTCGCTTGCTAAATGTTTCACGTATGAAACATGGCAACCTATTCGATAATCTTCATCCAATATGAAACGAGGTATCAATTAAAAGTGGTTCAGCCGCTTCGAAAGCGGAGAACACAAAAACCTGTTTGTTCTGACCCCTGTTAAGGAAATGGCAACAAGAGACGGGCAGACCTTCCAGCCTGGGACCTGGGACAGAAACATTCTACTTGCAAAATCATTAACAGGTTCACAGGTTCTAAAAATAGAAATAAGACATTATCAGGATAATTGCTTGGAGTTTTGTTGGGTTGGGGGAGGGGAGGTGTTTGGGTTTTTTGCTGGTGCTGTTAAAACCGGTAGCGGATGCTAAAAAGGAGCAAGAGCTTTCAGAGGGAATTGGAATGTTTCCTGACACTGAGGATGATTTACAAAATGGCTAATCAGAAGATACACATGTTTTGCTTTCATGTCTTACAGACCAGGTGTCTATGCTAAACTATACCCTACGCTAATTACAAATCAGCGTGGTAAATTTCAAATCTTCACATATAAAACTACTTCTTGCACAGATTTATATGATTATGGAAAGTGTACTGAAGTCTCACAAGCAAAGTACGTCTGGGAAAAATTGTCTTCAAAAGCACATTTAAGTTTATGCAAAATGTTTCAATTCTCCACATACTAACCAAGCCCCACAAGCCAGAAAGCTTCATACACAAATGTAATTCACACAGTACAACATAGCACGGTTGTGGTTTAGTTGACTGCAAAATGTACTTGTAAATGCAGTATCTTAGTATTTACTACTGAGAGCTTTATGCTCAACACCCTGTAAAAGATGAGTCACTTAAAACTGATCCACTAGGCAGTGGGAAGGAGTTTTCTGAAGCAAAAGATTTTTGAACCTTTTGTAAGAAATGAACACTTGACTCTGACCTTTTGCAATATTTTCTTAACCAGCTGCAGAATTACTATGTCCTTTTGTCCTTTTCTACTATACCCTTTTATCTTATGACTTCTGATACACTGAAACAATGGACTGTGTAAGAAGAAAAAGAGAATTAACTACTTGCTCTAAATTTCATTATTCTTCTCTTCATGTTAAAGAATCATTGCTGTCACAACTTTCATACTAGAACAATCACAGATACACGTAAAATATCCTTTTTAGGAGGAGTACAAAAAGTTCTAGGTTCCATAAAATGAAAAGTCCAGCTTGAACTGTTCAGACGGAATGGATATCTGCACTTGTTAAACATTTTTAAGCATTTCACTTTCAGAGTTCAAAACTGAAAGGAGGAAGGAACATCAAATCCCTGGCTACCCAGGGCTGCAGTTTTCTGTCAGAAATGGAGGAAACCCCTTTGGTTTCCAGAAGATGCTTATGTGAATAAACCCCGTTTGAACGCTGGCTTGGCGTCTCCCATCAAAAAGCATTCCAGTAGAAAAATTCTACTTAATTCTATTAACTGGTTCTACTATGCTCTCATTTGAAATTCTAGAACTTCAACCTCTGAGTTTTGGGTGATTTTTTTAGAGAGTTGCTTACTATCACGAACCTCTCTGTCTCTACCCTATATTGGCAGTTTACATAATCAAGTGACCCTCTCAGCTTTCCATGCAATAAAATGCCTGAGCAAACTGAGGTGATCGTAAGGCTCAGGATGAAGGACTTTTCCTGCACCTTCCTCCTAACTGAAAGGAGCTGTATATTCTGCTTGACATGAGAACCGTTTATTTGGATAGCTCAGCTGAGCTAACTGGGGTTTTTAGCTATTTGGAACATATCACTGCTCCTTTTCTCTGCCTTACCTCCACCACCCTTTTAAAATCAGTTTTGAAGAGAAAAAAACAGAACAGTGTTTCTATGTCTACCTCTGAAATGCCCTTTATCCTAACGAACACAGCTCCCAGGTAAGTCCGCGCCACGAGGTGCTGCACACGCAGCCCTCCCACCCGGCCTCCCTGGAACGCCCCTGTGTTCAGCCTTCACGGTCTCTGCAGCAGGCAATCGCCTTACGGCATCCAGCCACCAGCTTAAAAGCAGAAAGTCACAGCCTCACATCAGAAATCTCTGTCAAACCTTTATATGGCTCGTCCTTCTGGAACGTCGTCTGTAACGATGTGAAATAGAAGTTCAAACCGCCCATCCTGTGAGTACAGCAATCTTTACACCAGTAACTGAGTCAGCTGCTAACCCTCAAGAAAATAATCCTGATGGATTTCTCTGCCTTTAGTTACTCTGTGCAGCAGTATCAAAAAAACCTCTGGATTAGTGACTTGAGTGACACTTTTCCTTTAAAGTGTCTCAAAGGACAGAGTGTTCATGCATTAAGAACATGTTAGCTCACCAGAGGTGTCTGAAACAGGGGTACTTCAGACTACAACTCACATACATATAAATTATCTCTACGGTTCTTAAAAGCTCTGAACATTTCCAGTGTTCAATTCCATAATTCCCAGCTGCCATCCGGCACAGGTACTCCAAACGGCAGAACCAAACAGGGCTGCAGATCACAAAAAACATATAGTACTTTCTTACTGGGTCGTATCAAGAATAATTCAATCCTTTTTCCTTCCTTCCTCCCTCCCCAAAAGAAATAAATCATGACATCAAAATGCACTTTCTGGAACAATTATTTTAACTTCTCTAAACTGCTGTAGCCACTGAGTGCACTAGGTCAGGTGTGGATGTTGTGAGCCATATCCAAAAAGAGTTTACGTTTACAGAATAAATTCATTTCTTATACATTTTATTAGCAAATGAAAGTACATGGACTTCAAAACAAGAATGATGGGAATTTGTTTTCTATAGGGCTGCAAATTTTATCATGTTATCTTGAAAATTAAAAACAAAAAAATAGTCTTTTTTCACAGAGCAGTTGCTGGCAAAACCAGGCTATTGGTAAGGAACTGTTTACTCTTCTCTAAAGATCAACAAGCATTCCTGTCAGAAGTCTTTTAACTATTTTTTCATTTGTTTATTGGTATTCTTTCTGTTGAGCAATTAAGTCAGAGCTTGATTGTGAGGAAAGCTTAACTTGCAAAGAGAAATACATATTTCATGAAAGCTGATAGAGTGTTTCTAATCACAGAAATTGTAATTATGTCCAAAAATGCTGCAAATGCTTCTTTTTGGGAGGAGAGATAGATTTTCCTGTATGCTAAATATTGAACCCCTATTGAACCAATTGGCTGGTGATGCATGAAATTAGACTTCACCTGTCAGGGTGACTTTGTAAAGGTCTTTACGTAACCTATTCTTTGACACACTTTCCAGCACAGAGGCAGACACAGAGCTAAAAAGCACTTAATGAATCACAGGATGGTTTGAGTTGGAAGGAACCTTAAAGACCATCTGATTGCAAAACCCCTGCCACGGGCAGGGACACTTTCCACTAGACCAGCCTGTTGAAGGAACACATACACGTCTTGTTTTGTAGCTACGTATTTTGATACCAGCAAATCATATTCTGAGCAACTGTCTCTTGAATCTTTACTTTTCATACAGCTTTAGACATGGAAAAGCTATTGAAATATAAGTGTTCCATTTTTTATTTTTTTTTTAAATTTGCTATGCCTAGATTAGTATACAGTATTCTATACCTAGATTGATTAAATTGCCAGCTTCTAGAACGAGACCTATGTAGGTAGAAACAAGTCACATAACAGTAGCTCGTACAGGGAAGCCTTAAAGAGAATGCCACAATTCATTTCTCCTTTTTAAACATTAAAAAAGCCAGTAAGCACCCCTAGTGAGCATTATCACAATAATTGGAGGGGAAAGGAAGCAAGATACTATCATCTCAGGGACTCAAAAAAGCACCTGGTTGCCTGAGAATCTACATTTGGTACACTGGGTAGACTGCGATGCTGGAAATAAAAACAACTTATACTACTCTCCACTTAAATGAGAAATCTTCAGACTTTCAAGTGGGAAAGATAGCTATATTTTTATCTGTAGAAAATAAAAAGCAAGTGGCTACTATAAATTTGATTGCAAACAACAAAACAGAACAGACAGCTAGAGCATCCGGCAGATAAATGCTAATAAAGAGGGCTTTAAAATCTGGATCACGGCAATTTTTAGCTGGGAGACGTAGGAGGTATGACTGACAAAACATAAGGAGCCTTTAGCTACAACACACCTGTACTTTTACAGAATATTTTCCCCTTTTCCACAGTTCTGCCTAATCTGACATGAAATCTGTGTTGATTTCTATGTACTTTAGTAGGTTATGTTTCTCCTATAACTGCTGAGGACATTTAAATTCCACGGGGAAATTCCAACACAGAGAGAATATATATAATCTCTACTTGTCCTTAATAAAAAATTAAGAACTCTACAAAAGCAAACATAGCCCTTTCAGATCATCCACTTTCCTCATACAGCTTCTTACTTATTGAGTTAAATAAATAGCAAATTGATTTATAAACTAATCAAAGGATAGAAGAGGAAGACAGAAGATAAATAAGCTGTGACAAAGCTGCTTTTTCTTTTTTCTTATTTTTTTTAAAAACCAGGCAGTCTTAGCTTCTCTGCAATGTATCATCAGTCCTAGCACGTGTGCAAGCAGACTGCTTGACTAGGAAGACGGACTTCAGTATCCGTGACTGAACACACAGCCTAACTACCTAAAGCATCTTAGCTTAATTCTTACTATGATCTTGAATTTAAGCTGAAGCTTTCTGATCGCTTGTGATATACGAGTAACAGGCAATTACCTACATACCCACCCGTAAGAATTAAAGATCCCCATTAAACATCAGCGTATGTAAAGTATTATCATCACAGCATTGTACTTAGAGTTGCTTATAAAGCGAAGCATTTCCTAGGAAGCTTGTGTGCTAACAAAGTGTAAGCACTGACAGGACAAGTGAACCAGAACACATCTCTTGGGACGAGGAGAGAAGTTAACTCTGCTTTCTGCATTAATCTAGTTACGCCTGGGGACTAGTAGGATGAAAAAGTCAAGCTGAAAGACACTCTCCTACACTCAGCTAGTCCATCAGTCGGCTCTTTCTTCCCTCAAAGAGAACAGCTCTGAAGGAATATGGGTTGCAGGCTGATGTACCGGCCAAGCCAGAGGGTCTTTCATGATGAAAGGTTTCAGCAAACTGTGCAGATTGTCATTAACGGAGTCCAGGCAAGATGGACTGCAGCAACTTACTTTCATAGTTTAACTTCTAGCAAAGCAAAATTTATTTTAAGAGAAAAGTGAAGAAACTGGAATGAGATATTGAGCTGGCTGGATTCCAGTTCAGCACAGACGGAATTCTGCACAGAAATGACAGGATTCTTACTTTGCGATGAAAGATTTGAAAACATCGACGGGCATTTTCACCAACATACGTAACTGCCCCAGGTGTGCTAAAGTACTCCGACCACTAAAAAGTCGACTTTAGCAAAAATCAATTAAAAACTTAAAAAAATATTTATAGGAATATTTGTAACCTTTAAAAAACAAAAGTTAAATGCCTTTATTTGATTCAAGGTTAATGCCACACATTGTGTAAGCCATCATAACAAAAACCTAATGAAATTTCAGAAAACCATCCCATAACAGAATGCTTATAACTCCTATAAATTCTCTTTTTTATTGACTCTTGTAGCAATATCTGCTAAGTAAAGGCACAAAAAGCTGAATTTCCTTACACTGTACAGTTAGAATTGAAAATTTTCTAAGCTTTCTGATATTTACCCACAGGGGCTACTAGAAATATCAAGCCAATTGACTGCTATTAGGTGTCTCTCCACCCTCCCTTTACTCTCGGGCAGACTAACATCAAGGCTGGCAGAACAGAAGGCAGAGCAGAATCGCAACTAAATCCTAATAGCAGAGTAGTTTTCACTTCACTATTTTCTTCACATACTAATCACATTGTAGAATTTGTTTAAGGGGAAAAAGGAAGGAGAAAAAAAAAGAATCCTACATCATCTCCCTCTTAAAACACATTTCTGTGCCAGTTATTCTCCAAGAAAAAAAAACCACACACAATAAAATGAAGGAGGCTTCAAGAAAAAAAAAAGTAAAATCTGCCATGCCATGCTCCCTCACAAAGAATAATTCATTACATTACAGTAAATTAAGACCCTGAGAGCACTAAAGTAGCCATTAAATTATGAGGCTGTATTTATTCTATCCATTTATGAAATGGAGAAAATACTGAAGCAGAAAAAGGCTTCTCTGTTCATGCTTTTTCTGCATTATTAACAAATAAACGTTGGGTTTATATTTGGAATTTGATAAAGACTACCACTGTAAATTTTTTACCAGTTTCTAGTGACATGTTAAAGAAAACTGTTTAAGAGAGAGCTAAGCTGACATTTGGCTTGCAAAGCCTGTGGGTTGAACTGGCCAGTGCATTAATTCCATTGCAAACATCCTGAGCCCACAAAGGCTTATGCTATTGTTCCTGAATTATCCACAAGGTTTGAATTAGCACACCAGAGACCTCCCAGAGGGTCACAGATCATTGATTGTCCTAGACTGGTCTGGAGCATGCTGATCAATAAGAGACATAATTGGAAGGTCTCAAATAATTGGAAATTTCAAAGGAGTGCTGCAATCTCTACGACACACAACTGGTATCGAAGCATGTAAAATTTAAGAAGGCAGTTTAAAAACAATGCTTTCGCTTCAGCATTTAAAAACTCATTCAGAATCATCTTCATCATTGATAGCTGACAATTCCACCCCTAACTTGCTGAAACAATTACTTCAGATTATGCATATTCAGGATTTGAACATTCTCTTTAATTTATATTGGAATAGTTACTTGGATAGGAAGCAGAAACAGCAAATACACTTTAAGGATTTTTTTATTTTTTTTTCTTTCAGGACTGGCAAAATTCAAAGTAAAATCAAATCCATATAAATGAGATTGCACATTTCATACGAGGTTTAGAGTACATCCTGGTCTTATTGAAGAATAAGAGTTCTAAGAGGAATAAATTTCCCTGTCTGCTCTCCCAACATTAGAAGCCTTGAGTTCAGATGACAGTCGGGATATGCTGTTTAGTGTCAAAAAAAGCACAGGAGCTGAATCCCACATCGTTAGAGGCCACTGGCAAAACTGAAGAACACTAACACCACGGTGGTTTTGGTGGAAAAATGAGCTGCTGTTGAGGTGTTGCCTAATTTTTAGGACAAACTTTAAAGGTTCCACAAATATCTTAACGATATACCATTCATTCTTGCTGTATCTCTAAACTGCTTGTATATAAAAAAAAAAAAAATCAAAAAAAGCCAAGGGCTTAACTGTTTCTTTTCTGGACTTACTACTGCCTGTAGTTTTGACAGGAATAATATCTCCTGTCAGTTCCGCTTTTAAAATGCTGCTATTCAGCACGTTTTTCTTGTTGTTAAAGCCTCAATTCTTCCTCGAGAAGATCGGACTACTGTTCGTCATCTGCTTGAACACAGACCTTCATTCCAAGTACGGATTAATCGCCAATGAAAAGACCGCACTTTAAAATGGCTCATTTCACATTGCAGTAGTCTGACAAGAGGAAGAAAAAATTTCCAGCAGAGCGTTGAGCAGAGGTCGGATCGGCTACAGGATAACACGACTCTGGTGCAGGTTTTATGATTTGTCACGCCGATGAATGAACGAGTATTTTATTCTACCCAAGGGGCACCATTGGGAGCTAAGAACTATACAAAATACTTCTGCCCTAAAAAAACTTCCTCACCAACACAATGTTGTCTCTCAAATGGAAAGTCAGGCTGGCAGGAAAAGGCAGGCGGTGACGCCACGGTGACCTCTCTGCCGGTGTCATGAGGTGCCTGGAGGGCATCCGCAGTTGGAAAACTGCTTTGCACCCTGGACTAGAAGGCTCAAGTTCTGGAGCAGGAAAGGGACAGAGGAAGTCTGCAGGGAACTGTGCGTGCGTGTGCGTGTGTGTTCAGCTCTTGAATTTATCTCTTAATGAGCCAGGAGAAGGCTCTGCTGCAGCTGGGAGGGCTGCATGCTGCCTTGGGTGGAATGCGCGGCCGAGAACCACCTGAAAGCTCCCACCGCAAAAGGCCGTAAAGCTGGGATCCATATCTGGGAACAGAATACTTTTACATAAGAATGAAAGAAAGGATATTCACCCCTGCAAACAAAGAAGAGCCCAGAATTGAAATGCTATGCACCACAGAAGAGTAACTTAAAGCCTTTGACAAATAAAGCTTTTCACAGGAGTCAATGTGGAGGGCACACCACGCTCCAAGCTACGACACGCAGGCAAAGGCCACATCCTAACTGCACATCCAACACACAGCTGGGGATTTGCTTCTATCGTTCACACTGAAGAATGAATCACACACAGTATCACGTATAATAAGAACGTAATGCTGGAAAGCATCAATCTATTTGCAGTAAATATCTCTCTCTTTTTGACAAAATACTTGAGAGATTACACCAGCCTAATAATACATGCAGAAAGCGTATACCACGCAAAGCACGAAACACCAACCTCAAACAAAAGGTCTCAGTACAGTAGTAAGCACTGATAAACACACAACTTATCCAACCATCTTTAACCAACACTGACCCTAACAGTTTAAACATTCATAAATTATCAATGGGGGTTTTGGTCACAAATGGAAAGAAAATATTTATAATACCAAAAGAAAAAAAAAAAAAAAAGATGTTGGTTTCAGTTTGAAAGGTACCTTTGAAACTACAAATATGTG
Organism: Baryphthengus martii; assembly: GCA_013396935.1. Taxonomy (NCBI): domain Eukaryota; kingdom Metazoa; phylum Chordata; class Aves; order Coraciiformes; family Momotidae; genus Baryphthengus; species Baryphthengus martii. Next base: position 212,821 of record VWZK01002445.1, on the reverse strand, counting down.
ATTTCAATACATTTTTTAACAAACTTTTTATTAAGCCATTGATGTCATTTTACAGCTTCTCTCTCCGATAGCTTTTAATGCCAAGCTATTTAACTGTGACAGCTGGCGAGAAATCAGCTTTGAGTTTTCTCATTAAAAAGTAATGTCGCGTTAGTAGCCGAAGACTTTGAAATGTGAAAAGTTTAAATTTAATGATGGGGGAAAGAAACTTGTTCCAACTTTAACCAAAAAGTCAAAACTTGAAGTTTGTCAGAAACAGCAGTTTGTTACTATTTAAAAGGAGAAAGTTGCAGGTGTTAAAAGGTTTATCAGGAGTTTAATAAATTGCCAGGAAGTTGAGTAGAAGATCAAACAGAACAAAGGAACAACCACACAGTCACTCTTTGCAAGACAGCTCCAAGTTACGAAAAAATTGGCTGCATTTTCTCTTAAGATACTTTCTTCTGCCCAGTGTCCACTAGCCTCCTACAGTACAACTTTAAATTTACTGGTCATATTTTTCTTATGCTTTCGAGATACAGACACATTTTGTTTGGGCCACCTGAGTTTTGGGCTTCACAGTGAGTAAGAAGTTCTAAAAGCATCTAGTCTATACATACACACTGTACACTGCCAGTTATGCCAGCGACTGAAAGAACAAGCTGCATGCCAGACCAATGGAACCAGGGCTTTTTGCTTTGGGAAAAGAAGAGGTAACACTCAGAGGCTGTTCCAACTGGCTGTTTCTGTACTGTGAGGACAACCAAGCTTTGGAAAAGGAGCCTAGAAAGGCTGTGCAGTCTCCTTGGAATTTTTCAAGACTCAATTGGATAAAAACCTAAACAACTCACTCTGAATCCAGTGCTCAATTTGTTTTGAGCAGGAGGCTGGTGCAGAGACCTAATGGAAAAGAATTAGAAAAATAAGAACACACGTAACACACCATGTGAAAAGGTTGTGACTGAATATTGGGTCTTTTTAAAGCAAAGACTAAGGAGTCTTCAGTACAGTCAACACCACAGCTACAGTGCCTGTGCAAGCAAGAGCCCAGATCATTATTACAGCCACTGCTGGGTGCTATTAGCTAAAAATGTGGTAGCTTAAATCCACCAGTTCAGTTCACTAGAAACAGCTGGCAATCATGATCTGTGCCATTCAACAGTGGAAATTGCTTAATAAATGGAATCATCTCTCTCTGCCAACATCAATAGACGGGCCTATAATAAAGATATCCACAGTAATGAGAGGATAAAGGGGCATCACCTGGGCTGCAACTCTCACACACAATCTAGCCACTTAAATAAGAAAAAATAAACCCAGTAATCTAGATTTCCATTCTCCGTCAAATTAAAATTCTAATAAAGGAAACAAGCACCTTCAACACACTACGAGAGGAACAGTCAGCAAAAAAAAGCCAAAACAACAAAAACAAAACAACAAAGAAGTGAAGCCAGTACTGCCATAAAACACAACATCCCCGTTAGGCAACATCTCCCTCTCTGTTCTCGAAAAAACTTTAATAAAACATGTATTGAGGAAGCAGCAGCATTTGGAGTCTGCTATTTCTGCAAATAAATTGCCTTTTGAGAAGTTCTAAAGTCTGATCAAAAAGTCCTCTAAACCATCTTATATTCTGAGTAGACAGATGGGTGAACTCAACTAGGAGCAAGATTAGAAAAGCAAGATTCTGAGGAATATGTCCCAAGAGATATCCTAGAGTTTGTTTGGGTTTTTTTATACCTGTACAATCTTCAAGTATTTGCTCTGTAAAAAGCTTGTGAGTGCAAGTGTGCCTGGAACTCCCTGTCTATCTGTTACCAGAAGATACCCATTCTAATGGACATTCACAGAGGCTTTCAACTCTTAATGGCAAACATTGCCTTTGGGGGATACGCTTATGACAACACTGTTTGTTCAGAAATAAAAACACATCTTACTTTAACAAAGCAATTTTACTTGTGCCTGGTTTTCTTTGGAGAAATGGAATAAGAGGCTGTAAATAGGCTACCAAAATATCCCAATCAGTAGGAACAAGTGCTAATTAGACACACCTCAAGTCATGCAAGGTTCCCCCTCTACCGAATACAAGTGAAACCACCCTGTATGAACTACCACTGCTAGTCACACAGGCGTTTGGTTAAGTTTTATGCAGCCAAATCTGTAGTTTTAAAAGCGTAAATGATAATTACAGGGCACATCTGCCTCCTGCAGAAGTGCTGCAGAGTGCAAGCAGCAAGAGAAAGCAGGACAGTTCATTAGACATTAATTCAGGTGACAGAATCAATGAACAATATTTACTGGTCAGCAGAGTATGAGCCTTAGCTTTAGGACCAAAATCAAAACTATTGACAACAACAATTCAAATAACTTCACCCCTCCCGACTGTTACTGGAACTTGCTCTCCTTTTGCATTCATTTCTTTAATGGGAGCTTTGGGAGTTCTCAAATCCAGGCGGTTTATCTATGTGTGTAACTTTAGGCACCAGAGCTTGCCATGATGCAAGCTTTGAGAGAGATTTCTGCATGGTTTTCCTAGTTTACTGAACACACGCAGAGTAGCAAGGCAGAATACTTTTCAACAAGCGTTCACAGGAACAAGCTTCACACGTATATTCTTATTCTGCTTTTGAAAACTGAACTCACTTGTGCACAAGGCTGAGTACAACAAGCCCAGATGATGGAAAGATCTTCATTATATAAACTCAACTGAAAATGATGATGTCTGTCTGAATGACAACTCTAAAGAGATTCTCTTTGTCCCACATAGGATTTTTCAGTTCTTAGTTAAAGAACAGGAGTCCTAGTGTGATTTTACCATCAATAAGCCATCAGAATGCTATCAGGCTTGCACTGAGTTACTGATGCACATGATTTCAGCAAATCCACCACTGATACGAAAGTCACTTTTAATTTTCCAGTGTCCCTTAGTATATCTACTGCCTCTCCTATATGCCTGAAATAAGACGGCTACTCTTCCTCCTTTCTCCCCTCCCCTTCTTCATTTGCTCAGTACTTGCCTAAGTCATACACCACTCCTGTTCAGAAAGGAGATTACTTGCATGTATTCCAGATAACAGAAAGTTCATTCAGAAAGATTCTATGTTCAACTGCAGACACAATAGCATAAATTCAAAAGTAAAGTCTCCACAATTTTTTGTTTGCGTGAAAATAAAATTCCCTATTTCCTGGAAGGGTTGAGGTTTATTTCATGGTTGCTTTTGTCAACAGAAGCTTTATTATACTAGCTCATGTGGTGTCTTTCCACAAGAAAACAAAGACAGTATTTAAGGTGACTCTGAAATAGATTTTCTTGCATTCAGAAACCAATTTTGTAAAATATTACTGATTTTTCAGCTCATACATTTTCCTATTTAGTCTGTGAAAGAGTTTTCAACTATGGAAATCCACTCATGAGAACTACAGGAAAGTTTTAGACAAAAAACTGTACCATCAGCCACAGCCTAGCTCCCCACCATTTCCCCAGCCTCTCAAGCTCTACCCAGTAGGACTGGCTAAGTAACGGACTGATAAAAACATCCACCATGACCCCATCTCAAACCCAGCCTGCTACAGTAGGCACAACTCAGAAGGAACACAACTAATTGTTCAAACTTAGCTGTCAAGATGTTTCAGGTATGTGCTCTTTACCCAAGTCTTGAAAAAGGAAATATTCACTCCGAAGAATTCATCCCATTCTCCAGATATTCTATATGACTCTTCCTCATAGTGCATCCTTCTTCAAAGCATTTTCAGGTGACCATGTCCTCCTCGCGCTTCTCACTACTACCGAGTCAGAGGTTAGTGTATATGTAAATATATAATATTTAGCTAGCTAGCTTTTTGTCAAGTAGATTTTTTTGTCTCAAGACTTCCATCTACTTCAAGTTGCAAATGAATTCTAACTGCAGACTTTACAAGATATTATCTCCATTAGAATCCTATTACTATTAAGTAATAGCATTAAGGCATCTATAGTTCATTAGCTTCATCATTAGCTCTGTTCAAATGTTGAGAAAAACACAACACTTCCGAGAGGAAAAGACAGAACATAACCTGAATTTTATATACTTTACTATGTAACAGCATAACTTTAAACTATCCTCTGGACTAACAAAACCTGTATTGTGCTGCTTAAGAAGTCTTGCTCCATATCGATGGGTCAGGTAGAGCCCTATAAAGATGAAGATCATCAGAAATAGTTAATTTTCCAAAATCAGGCCCTTCAGCCCATTGGGGCACACTGGTTGTGCCACAGTTAAACACTTGCCTTTGAGCTAGCACTGGATGAGCATTGAAACAAATGAAAATAAATCTAGATGTCTGGCTAGGTACGAGTAAGTACCACGGCTGTATTTTGATGTAGTCCACACACAGAGCTTACCACTGACTATGGTTACAAAACACATACGCAATGGAAACAGTTTGCAATGGATTTTCCTGAAGCTGAGAAGCCCACAGGAGTTCTTCACAGTGCTTCACAAATGGCTATGGATCCTCTCAAACCATTAACAGCAAGAAGAACTCCAGTTGATGTTCGAGTTTTGTGGACTGTGGTATAATTTCTTCCTGCGGCAGCAAGATCTAGCCCATACGCAAAAGAGGCAAAGCTCACAAAGCTCAAGTTCGTGCTGACTCCTGCCTTTCAGCTGTGAATTAACTTTCTTTGCCAGCACCTCCTGAAGTCAGGAATTTCCCCTTACAAAAAGAAGCACAACTCTTGTCTAAAATCTGCCAGACTCTACCCTCTGTAAAGGGTACCATGAAAACCAAGGCAACCAAGAGAGGCAACCAAATTAGTGGGAAAAATCGGACAGTGAAATTCCTCTGCCTCCAGGAGATTCATACATATCCTTACTGGCACTTTGTTTCCAACCCGGTGTCTGCATTTTGAATTAGCAAATAATCGAAAGAATGCAGGAAGAATTGTGATGAACAAAAAATGAATCAAAGTAACACGAGTGGAAGTTTAAAGTGCTGAACAGTTCCCAAAAGGCAGTTTGGATGCACAGCGAGCCTAGAAAAGACGGTGATGTGCCTGATGTAAAGCAGGACATGCCTTCATGCTGGAGGAAATAACAGAACCTAGATTTCCAGTCTCAAGTTTTAACCATGAGAAAACTGCTAGTCCTTAGTACACAGTACCACAATTGCTGCTACTTCTGATGATGATTTGCAAGCATCATCTTATTGTTAAATTAACAGTATCTGCAGTGTGCCAAAGGCACAGACATGGCACTGCAGTTTCCAACAGCTTTGAACAGCCTGCACGATTATGAGATGAAGCGCTGAGTATGCTTTACTGGAATTGCTCTTTCTAGCAAATGCTTCGGCAAACTGCAGTGGTGCAATTACAATGTGTTGATGATCAAGTTTTTCACACCAGCCCGACATTTTAGGAAGTTTCATCTGGTTTTATTTTTTCTGTAAGGAAAAATGTGAACAATATAATCAGGTCTCCTTTAGTCACTTCAATTTCAAATCAACTTTTTACCCTGAAAAGAATATCAGTGAGACTTTAAAAAAATTAAGACTCTACATCTTTCTTTCCTGTTTTCCCGCTCTCCAGATTTATTTGTGAGCCTAAACTGAAGCAATTGATGGGAGTTCCCAAAAGAATACTCTCTTCCAAGAGAAGCAAATCTACTCGGTCGATAAAACTTTTACGCTGGTTTCTATTAAACAGCGTTACAAATTTGACCCTGTCAGTTTTTTATGTAAATGGCAGGATGCTACCAATTCAACATTGCACGTCCAAGTCAGTTTTGTAAATCAAATACAATTGCAAATGGTAGCGCTTTTTATTCATAGGACCACAGAGTCATAGACTAACTCCATTCCTAAGGAATCCTTCAAGGCCACCTGCTGCAACCACCTTTTCCACTTCTGGCCAAATTTGAAGTTATTCAAAGGTCTTCAGGTTTTTTCTTTGTACAGCCTACGTATTGCAACCCTATGATGTCACAAAATCGAAATCCTGTGGATGAGTTCAATTTATGCTGCTCCACGTTTTGAATTTACAGCTTCACTCAGATTCTTCTACCGATTAAGGTGAAGGACTAGTTAACTGGATCGGGTTTGGTGGGACTAAGGAAGATTGGAACCAATTTCTATTTTTATGTCTGTTAATTTGTCAACAAATACTAAAACCTGATGTCAAGTCAAATGCACATTTTTAAAGCACAGATGGCAAACCAATCTGAATTCTTGAGAATTTAATTCTGAGCTGAACATTGTCCCTTTTTACTTTCCAAATGAATCTAGATAGCTAATACAAAACTAACCATTTATCTGCACTATATATATATATATGCAAAATGGATTGATCACAAATAGAGCTTTATGCTTAACCATAACACTCAAAACTTACTTTTTTTAACCCCTTCTCCAGGGATAAAATTCCAGGATCTAAACCACAATTAAACATTTAGTTATTGCATCCAAAGCCAGAAGCTTTTTTTTTTCCTCCCAATAAATCCAAAGAAATATTGTATTTCTCAGTAAAACAGCAACAGCAAGCAGCACCTACAATTAATTTATAAAATCATCATTCCATTCAAATGCATGAAATATAATTACTTGAATCCTTCACATGCATCATTTTAGTTTTAAAAAGGCAATAATTCATTTCCTTCTACTTTGGCACCACCAGAACCAGGATGGATGTTTTCAGACAGATGTTAATCGAGTCTAACATTAGGAAGGTTATTTTCTTTTTCCACTAGGAGTTATTTTTAAAAGTGTAAGTAATAGATGAAAAAAAAAAAACCAGCAACCCAACTTTAAAAATACTTAAATCCTCCTTCAACTGAATATTTAAGTGCAGACTGGTACGATAATAAATCACTACAGTCTGTCTCAGCTGAAGCAACTTCTAGTTTGAAAAAACCTTGAAACATAAGTGAATCACCTTCATTATGCAGTTGTACTTGGATTTCATATATTTGGAGCTCAGTGATTACGAAGAACGAGGTTCTTCAAAGTCGGTCTTCCACAAGTCATCATTTCTATACATTATATACTCCCTCACATCAGGAACAACCATCCATGACATATTTATCTGAATTATTTCGGGTCATTATGAGAAAAATTTCTGTTACACCTGCTTAGCAATACTTTTCCAGGCCATATGCTCTCAAAATAGCCTCGTCTGTGTCAAGACAAGTACAGAATAATGATTCAGTTGAAAAGTGAATCAAAGTCTACTTGAAATTTGTTGTGTAAATATCCTCACATCATTAGGATCTATCTAAGTTTGGATAGATGAATTTATGTAAGTTTTGTAGATGGGGCAACAGTGGCCAACACAGGAGTCCTTTTTGATCCAAGCTACTTAAATATTTAATTTTCTTAATTTCAAGAGAAATTTAAGAAAATTAATAGCAATGTTTTCTTTCATATAATTTTATGAACAGAGTATACAATATTCCCATTCATATGATCACAACAAAGAAAAGCAAGTCTCATCCTTCAGGACTCCCATATCCCAAAGACTATGATTTCCTTTGCTAATAAGATTATTAAATACAGCATTTCCCTCAAATATTTCATTTGGGCAGGAAAAAAAAAAAACAACAACAACCCACAACCCAATCCTCCAATAAAAGTCTTCACAAAGTTCTTGTTTTTCATTTTGTTGGTTTTCAAAGGTTGGAGAAATCCTGGTATAACATACTCTGGATAACCAACACAATGCTTCCAGTACAAAGGGTGGTGTCTACAATGTAGATAGTGTTCCCTTCTGTTCAAGTGGGAGCTGAAATCACTCAGCATTGGAAACAGGCAGCTAACATCTGCAGCACCGTTTCAAACTTCCTGAAGACTGAAAAAACAGGTATTGGGTTTTTTCCACCATTACAGTAGTGTCTTTCACTTGATAAAAGTTAAGATTCAAAAAGAAGGCAGATTCATTTGTCAACTCAAGTGCTGCCCCAATAAGAAATGCGGGATTAAAATTTACAGGGTCAATTTCTTTACCTTTAAACTTTCATTTGAAAATGAAAACCACTGAACACCAATTACTACATATTACAATTCCTTTCAGCTATGAAATAAATGCAGTTTACTTGCCCTTGCAAACTGCAAAGTATCTAATTGAGGGCTTTTTGCAGTCAAGATGATAAATATATGCATAAAAGGTGGCAATATTTGCAGTCTTAGCTTCGTAACTGCTGAGCACAAACCAGATGTGCAAGAGCAGAAGTTTTAAGTGGTACAGACTCTTAGAGTCAATATGAAAGCAGAGAGGAGTTGTGGTATCCCGTGAGTGGACAAGCACTGCTGTGGCTCCCTGCACCTCTCCGTCCCAAGTGATGCCACATCTGGTTTTGGGCTGGTATACTGACCTGCTGCAAAGAGAAATTATACAGGTTTTTTCCACTTTTGGATGTAAGAAATCATGTACTTGCTTCTTAAACACCAGGGCAGGGAGAAAAATTGTCTTCTAAACATTCCACAAGTGCATTACCTTTATTACATATTGTCTCTTTCCCCTTTTCCATAGTACAAGTGAAGCCCTTCCTCTAGACTTTTAGCAGTTTTGGGAGCAAAAAAAAATGGAGATCAATAAATACACTCCTTCCCTCCCACCAAACAAATCAGTAACTCACTCCTAACACAGATGCTGTTCTCTTCCCTACTAAACCCAAGAGCCAAAACCACTCTTCAAATTAAGGAGTCCAACTGCTTTTAACTTGACAGCACAAGAAGTAATTTTCATGGTTTATATTGGGAGATTATACTACTAGAGAATGACCTCTCCCATCACATTAACTTTCTTATTGTAATAAAACTTTTAATTTGAATTTGTAACAGTAAATTTGCATTTATAGTTGAGAAACCTCTCATCTTGATGTAGAATTTCTTTCTCACATAGAATATTCTATAAATATGCATTACTGAAAGGATTGCTATTTGCAAACTTCAAAAGGTAGAGCACAGATTACAAAAAATATTGAAAATATTTTATTTTAATGACTTAGCACATTCCTAGGCATAGAACTTAATCTCAAAATGGGCAGAGGTATAAACCCCAAGGAAAAAGCATCATAATAAATTATAGAAAGAACTAAAGTAAAAAACCATCCATATTAAGCATGCAATTCCAAATCTGCTAAGGACTTGAAACACTTGTCTTACCACTAGGGCTTTCATAGTACATTTTCATAATTCTCCATTTTACAGAAATAATGAAATATTTGTTTTAGGAAGGGCAGTGCAGCAAAGTTTAATTCAAATTCATTTATTTTGCTGTCCCAGCAGGTTTCCAGTCCATAACGCACTCAACTTCCCTTTTGTGTCCCAAGTATGATACAGTGCGACGTACAGAATGGAACCCTCAAAAGGGTACCTATGGCACCACTAACAGACAGGAACCCAACAGGAGAGACGACAAGACCTTGCAAGAAGGTTAAAAATGCCCTCCGTGATGGCTTGAGAGCCAGGGTCCCAAGCACACTCCCTTGGTAGGAGCTTGGCTGGCTCTGTCTGGGACTAGCTAATGATTAGGAACTGCTACAAGAAAGTACAGGAAGGAGTCTCAGTGGAGGCTTCATCTGAAGAGCTCTGCTTCAAGCAAGGGCTCTCCTTCACTTGGGAAGTCCCAATAAACCCAACTTGAGCTCTTCTGCAGCTCTGCCTCACCAGGCACCTCGACAATCCAGAACCTGGTGAGCAGTTTGAATTTGGACTTGTCTCATCACTCTGGACACATTTAACCCTTGGGACCCTAGCTGAAGCTGGGCCTGCCCTGCTCTCCTCACTCCAGTGCTGTGCATCGCCCCCTTGAAGAGGCCACTGCCACCAGCAGCCTGGCCCTGTGCTTGGCTCCCAGTTCCCTTGCCCATGGGAACCTGCTTGCCTTCACTGCTGCCAAATAGAAAAGACCTCGCAACCAAGGAGAAGTCTCTTCTTCCTGTAGAGCATCAGTCTGTAGACAACATACGATGCCCAGCCCAATAAAGTGCACTTGAACTCCCAAAACTCCTGAGCCTTGGAAGTCAGGTCAGCTCTTCTGCTTTAGGCTTTAGAGGCTCTCATACTACTGAAGCCTAAGACCAATCCACTGAAAGAGTTATCTAGCCAAACGGTGCAGATACAACTTGACGGGGTCATTAAACCAGGAGTTTTTCTTAACTTATTCCACATCCGTTCAGAAAGCATTTAATTTCTGAACTCCACGATTTTTTTTGCTTTAAAAAAAAAATATTTCAGACGAAACCAAAAATTGTGACATCATAACTAATAAAGGTTGTATGAACATGTATTTCCTCCACTTCATCTTGGAGATGGAGTTCAGTCACAGGTATTAAATTATTCCTGACTTATTTCAAAGAGTATTACGGAAGCCATGATCTATTTTCATACCTTACAAAGTCAGGGAGGAACAGGTCAACTTTAGATGGCCACAATATGATTAGATTTGTTTACTTTCCATATTTCACACATTAACTGCTTGAAGAAGACGATAAACAGAGAAGAGGAATAATATCTTTAATGCAGAATCCTTTCCATGTGGAAAAAAAAAAATTCCTTTGAGGTATCAAAAACAACTGGCAAGCAATCCAAGGACAGACTCAATACATATGAATGAGGGAGAATGAAAGCTAATAAACTGCAGAACAATTTTTAAATATCTGCGGGAATCTGAAGCCTATTACTTTGGCTACTGATAACATTACTCGCTGACCTGGACCATCACTGCAGCTGAAATTATACCTATAAACAGTAAATAAGAAGAAATATAAAGACCTTGGCTTAAAAATACCAAGGCACTTGAAACAAGAGCTAATATGCAATCAGGGAAAGGGGAAAACCAACCAAAATAAATGGGGTAATTACTATCCTCATCTAAGAACAGTCAAAGCACATAGCTATTACTATCTAGCTAGTTATTGTTACTGGATTCTAACTAAATTATTTCATTGTGTTTTTCTCTCAGTGTTTTCCTGTAAGAGTATGTTTGCACAAATTCGAAACACAATGTTGATTTTCAGTTTAGACTAATACTCATGGATTTAAAAAAGATAAAAAATCCCAGCGCACAGTAAAGCCAAAAAAACCCCAATAAAACAAGAACACGTTGCCTCCTATAGTGCCAAAACACATGCTACTTTTAGAAGGCATTCCAGTTAAACGGGATTAATGATTTAAAAATACAGTTTGATCCCAATAATTATATAGGAGGTATATTTTGTATTTGAGAATGAGTTGGTAACTGCAATGGTAATTAAGCACTTCATTATCCTTGTACAGCTTATTTTTAAGTAGGCAAGGTACTTTCAACAGGGCCTGACCAAGACTGCACTTGTTAATAAGTTGTTGAAAGTGAAAACTATTATATAGAACTACCACATAAATTTTCCTCCAAAAGTCCAATTAAAAAAGAAATGCAAATATGAGTAATGTGGTCATTAACATTTGTGAAAATATTATGGAGATAATATATCACTGAAACACGCAACTTTAACAGAGAGCTCTCTTTACTGGGAGCTTGGATGTGAAAGGCAGCAGCATCATTTACTAAGCTCTTCAGCCTAAACGGAAGACGTGAGGCCTCTTCCAGTAAGAAAAAGCACCGCACTCTCATTCATCTTTTTCTAAATGAGCTGTCACTTGAGAATATATTCAGTCACCCCTGAAAAGAAAACTCACATTATTTTGTTACTGTCACATTGTGGTATTTTACATAAATAGCAAACCAGTTAAAACAAATGCTGTAGGGCAAACCATTGTCTGACAAGGCTAAGCAAGACTTGTCTCAGATCACCAGTTTATCTACAATTTCCATTGTTTCTTATATGAAGTCATAAACATTTAGGAAAAAAACACACCACATTTTGCTTTCCTAGACCCCTTTTATTTATAAGTGGGCATTATTTTTGCAAGAACTGATGAGCTTTCCTGATACTTTGCCCAGGAAACTGAAAGGCAGGTGACAGCAGCAACAGCACCTCAACTAAATGGAAAACTGAATTGAATTGTGGCCTCTGCAAATGAGCAGCTGTAACAGCACATACAAGGAATCTACGTATCAAAGAAACCAGAGGATTCTTAAACTTCTTTTTAATCATCATGAACAGAAAAGATTTGCAGGAACATAATAATTTTAAAAGATAACCCTTTTACTGCTGTATAACAACATTCTAGATTTTAACATTAATACAAATTGCACTTGGCATAAAGATGATGCGCAACTCCGAACACAGAGCTCCTCAGAGCACTAGAAATAGCTGAATGCGAATGCACTCGATGGGATCGATACAACAATTCCTGCCCCACCCTTACTGAATAGAAACCTAAGGAACAGCTTATTGAACAATAGTAATGCCCAAATTCAAACAAAAAACCCCCACATGCTTCCTTGAAGTTAATTCCTAGGTGACTCTAGGAAATTTATATAGCAAAGGAAAAATGGGACTTCTCACTTAAAAATTAGTCTGGAAGTTCTAAGTTCAACACAGCGAGAAAGGGAGCAAAACTGGAGAGACAGAATCACTAGATCAGTAGTGTTTGTATGGGATAAAGAGAAGACAAAATTAACGCTTCCAGGAAAAAAACTGGAGACTAAGGCAAGGATCTGTAATGGAGTTGGATCTAAGACATCCATAAATAGGAGAAAGTATTGTCAGAGGCAGAAAAGAAATAAGAAAAAAAAATAAACATGGTGAAAGTGAGGCACTAAGACAAACTTGTGTATTTTCCCAAGCAGCTGATAGATATACCGGGACTCGAACCAAAGAAAGCTGCAGGGACACAAATCCCAAATGCAGGTTTTTTTCTTTTTCCTGAGAAACAAGCTCCCTTTTTCAGTTACTCTTGAGGTTTTAAAATCAAAATGGTCTACAAATGACAGCAACAAGCCTGCATTCTCTTGAATGAGTATCATGGGTTTTGGTTGTTGTTTTTTTTTAGTTACTACATTTTTATTCTAGTGTTGGAAAAAAGAAGTTATATATTCTTGATTTCCGTGTCCACATTTGTCTATGTAACTGTTGCTGCACAAGAATACTGCTCCCTTACAGTGGGAATATCAGTCTTGGTTTTACATCTGTTAAAAATTCTAGAGTTCTTTAAATAATGTCTTCAATACAGTTTTGACTAAAGTTCTATAGAGACCAGATCAAGATTACAGACTACATCACAACTAATTTATCTGTCATTTAGACAGATCTGCAGTGAAACAGGTTCTGACAAAATAACAGAAAAAAAAGTGTAACTCGAACAGCATTCCTGGCAAAATATTTATTTAGTGTTTGCCTTGGTTTTTCAGGTGCCTTTTATTGATTGTATGAACTATTTAAAGTGTTTTGGGCTGAAGCAGCTGGATGAAGGGTGAAGATGTGAAACATGGTACATAAATAACTAAAGTCCTAGGTTTGACATGCAGCGCACCAGTTTCCATTCCAGCTGTGGAAACAAAAATGCTCAATATCATTGCTGAGATGTAAAACCATGAAACAATAAAGTGCATATCCCAGAGACACGAGAGAAGAAGTAGTAGGAGAGAGGAGATATTGCAAAATACTTTGGTCTTACAGTAATACAACTATGAAATCAGTTCAAACCTGGTCTTGTGGGTTATTTTTAATATGTTGGTTTATGCTTTTCTTAGAAATTAGTTTATCTACAGAATAGAACATCAGCCTGAATAGTTTGTTGCCTTTGAGCAGATCTGCCATACTTTCAAGCAGAAGAATCCTTCTAAAGAAAACAGGCACAAAAAGGCAGAATATAAGCAAGCAGTCGAGCACGTATGCCCTTTCCGAGCGAAGGCAGCTGCAGATTGCACACCACAACAGAAAGCATTAGGTTAAGTAGAAGCTGACTTCTTGGCAATTACTCAAAAAAAATATTACATCCTATCCAAGGATTTAATTACTCCTCTAAATATTACTGGAACCTTCTCCACCTTACACATTAGTCACAAGTGCAGAAATTCATTTGCTATCTGGATACACACTTCAAGAGCAGGCAGCTGGAGGAAGACGTGCAAAGAGATTTCAGCCTTGAAAAAGTTCCAAGTGTGTCTGTATTACAGAAGAACAGGGAGCAATTAGACCAGACTATCAATTCTGAGGATGTTGTTAATATTGGATAAGTAGTCTGAATACAAAGGTGGCAAAATCTAAATCTCCTTTATGTATGTGAGGTCACGCCACGCACGGCTTTTCCAAGAAGAGAGGAAAGAAGCTGTTGCCAAATGAGCGCGGCACTGAGCCCGCCCTGCCAACGCGCTCCAGACATGCTGCCAGCTCAAGCTCTGCTTCTCAGCACTAACCCCATCACCACAGTCTGGCTGCCTGTGAATCTTCATATATTCTCAGACAGAATTTTAGGTGGGAGAATTTCATGTGACTTTTTTTTCCCCTATGGTGTGAGCCTACCTAGTACGTTCCTATTCCAACTTTAGCAAAGAAAGCAAAGTTATAAACAAAACCATCATTTTCAGCCATACTTTATTTTGTTTGGATACCTGCTTACCTTACAAAACTGCCACCATGGATTTTAAAATGTTAAAGGTGCCCAGCTGGGCAAATACCCATCAAAAAAGGAAGCTGAAATTTTACAGAAACATTGCTAAGCAGGATCTGACTCAGCCTTTGATTTTGGAGAAATATGCCGCTGGCAGAGTTGTTCACCGGCATTCCGAAGCAAAGTATTTTGTCAAAATATTGCAGCATATGCTTAGGCACTTTTGGTAGGGCAGGAGGGGGATAACTGAGGTGAGCAAATACAGGAGACAGTATTAAGTCAACTGGATTTTGATTGATTTAGGACGGCACAAAGTCTTATCTTAACCATAGTTCTTAAGAGACACCTACTTAGTAGAAATAGTGAAAAAACAAGGTTTTAGAAATCTTAAGAGTTCTTGTAAATTTTGAGATTCTAGTCAAAGCAAATTATGAAAAAAATCACAAAACCAGACATTGAAAGCATAACAAATTTTTGTTCTTAGTACATAATCCTGTTCTCTGTTGGCAGAGCTCTGCACAGCTGGTTGTCCCACCTGTCTCCAGAAGCTACTGCAGAGCCCACACATTTCTCCTGGCCCACATTAAGGCAAGCTTCTCACTACACTTCTGCCAAGGACCAACTGATCTGGGTGGAATGATGCAACTGGTGTCACTGAAAAAAGCTTCAAAACCACAAGGAACGAAGAAAGGGGGGGGGGTGTGGTTGAAAATTCAAATAGTTGGCACAGATTAGATGATCATTCCACTGCATTTAGCCAGATTTAGGAGGCAAAAGAGGAAGCCTACTGCTGGCGTACTCAGTGCTTGCTTGGAACCTTACTGCCTCCCAGATGAAACAAGACTCTGCATTTCTATTGAATAGTCACAGATACATCAAATCCTCATCCTTATTATCCCATACTCTCTAACAAAATCCAATTTACTTGAGAATGAGCTACTCTCAGTTAAATGAGCTGTTGATGGTTTGTTAAATTCTACAATAATTTCAAGAGCATGAGAGAAGAAAACCAGAAATAAGTCTAATAGTGAAATACACATTCATAGGCAGTTTGATGAAGGCTGTAGCATTTTTCTTTCTTTTGAGAAGAGAGATTGTAGGTAATAAAACCAAGCAGATGTTTTCCATAGCTGATATTCTTCCTCAGTTTGCAAGACATATATTATTCTTGTTAAATATATCAAGTATTTTTTTACTACAAACTATTGACTGTCTACATTTGGTGCAGTAGCTGCAACCTGTCTGTTTTACAGAACTGAAAATAGTATTTGATACTTGTCTACAAGGCACTCACTAAGGAAGGGGCAATAGAAACGCTCAATACTGAGTACCTCCCGTGTTTGCAGGATGACACCTTCGAGGAGTGTGCATTATCTTGATGAGAAAAGGGAGAGGATGAGGAGTTGATGCTCCTCCAGCATTTGAGCCAAAGCACATCACAATTAGCTACACTTCATCCAATTTACTTCAATAGATTATGGAGCAAATCTTCCCTACAATCTTCCACAAGACTGACATCCATTAATTGAACCCCAAATTCTTTCGGTTTATTAAGAGCTTCACAAACACAGCCATGCTATGTGTTGAGTTAAGGCTAACTTAATACAGTAGCTTAACTGACCAGGATGACAAGTACAAAATGCCTAAGGAGTAATTATTATCTTCACATCACAGTACCAACAAGACCACGAGGCACCACATATTAAGAATTTACTTATTTTCTACAGAAAAGACAGGATGAAGTTAGTTTAAAAATGCCAATTATAAACAAATTTTAAAAATCACATCTCAAGCTGACCCTGCAAAGGTAAAATAACTCCCTACTTACCCCGAATATTTTTATATTTCCTTATTATGTGAAGACTGCATACAACCCCTACCATACTAACATCAAGGAATTGTATTTAAAAGCAGGCCTCTGAAGGCTGCGCCCAGGGTGCTTGGTTTAGTTTTAGACAATATGCACTTCAGCTTCTAGAGCCGCATGTCAAGTTTTCTTACTTTCTCAATTCACCTTTAAAGTAAAAATAAGAAGAACTGGGAAGCTCTTTTAATATCAATCTCTTGATGCTGAAAGTGAAATATTATTAAACATACATTTCAGCTGCAAAAGAGGTGCTTAAACCTCTTATAGCTCTACCAGACTTACCCAGCAATCGAGTATTTTACGTGTTACTTATTTTGTTTAGTCATCAAACATCAGCAATATTTACATGCTTAATTGTTATAATAACTGCTCTTACAATGGTTAGAACAGTTGTAAAAATTGGGATACAATCAAAAAGTCCTCATTTCTTTCCATGTCCATTTATAAGCTAAAGTGTAAAATAACACTTTGGAATTGCACTTCTGTTCCACTTCAGTTTTGTACCTGCTTTCCAAATCAACTTTACCAATTATATCATCAGTTCTTTACTTAGGCAGGAATTTTAACAAAGACTAAGAAGTAAAATCAAAACAATTTAGTTTGGGTCACAACTTAGAATAGAACAAAACATGTTTTACTCAATACAAAATAAAATTTGAGTATTTTAGATTAGAATAGGCTAGGAAAAAAAACCAAGATTTCCAATTCAATAATATTGCAACTGGCACAAGAACTTTTGCAAAAAGGTGTCCCAAAAAGATCTGTAGAGCAGGTCTGATCTCGTTTGCATTTCACAGATCTCTCAGTAGTACGTTTGCCAGCCGCCAGCATCATCCTACCTAAGCAGAATGTCACCTGAAGCCCACAGTATGAGTTATTTTTGAGTGAAAAAAGCTAAATAATCGCAGTAGCAACTAAAAAAGTAGTTTTTAGCAGAGCAGAACTTACTATTTATTCCTTATAATTTAGGTTTCAACTATTAATTTACATTACTACCTTCCTCTGGTATTACAGCATTTTCTTCATTTCCAACAGAATATTTAAAGCAATCCATCTTTATTAGCAACTTTTAGCCGCACACAGAAAAAAACTGGCTATTTGTCTGATGTCAGTGGATTAGAAATGATGTTTCCTTCACATTACAGGAAAGGCTATGTCCTTTCTAGAGGACATACACTCCAATCACCACTTCAAGACTTCAGTCACAGCAGAAGCAAGACTCAAATGCTCTTCAGCTCTTCTGTTCCCTCTGCTGCTATCTATCAAAACCAGCCCAGGACGGTTTGTTATAAAACAAAGACTGAGAGGGCTGTTCAGGATTCAGGTTTTCGTATTTCGTTGTATTTTTTTAACCTACAAGAGAAACAACCAGGAAGATGAAGATCTGCACAGTAGTTCAGTTTTTAAGATGGTTTAGCAGATAGGCTTTGGATCTTCATAATCAAGAAGAGGACTCTGAGAAAATACTGATAGAATTGAATACGCTATATGCTGTGTTAATAGAAAAAGTTAATTCCATTCAGTAAATGCACTTTAAAGAGAAAAACTTCAGCTAGATTTCTTATTGCATGAGATTTAAAGGTTATTTTTATGAATCCATGATGAATTTGGCAAAAGCTTGTTGTTACATTCTTAGAAAGATACAAATTATTATGAAGCAGAAGAGACTGGACGCATAAAAGAGTCTTTTTATACATACATTTCTCTATTCTGAGGAAAGAGAATGCAGAAATGGTTCATCTAGTCTGTGAGAGAGCAGAGAAATTTTAAAGCAAACTGAAGAGATGCCTGAAAATATTCCCATGAAGATAGTTTGATAAGACAAGGCTGGCAGAAACAAAACCATAGGATCTTCTTCATCTAACTCCTGACTTGAGAAAGCCCTTGCATTGGTTGAGTGGAATGGAGAATTCAGTGCTAATCATTTCTTCCTTTCTGAATCTGTCTTGTTCTGTCTGAATTTTGCTAGCTGTTATTTTTCTTGTATAAGATTTTTTATGGCTCTTTCTTTTTCTGGAGGGATCCTTTTGTGGATAACATGGAATAACAACAACATCAAGAGGAAGCCTCTACTCCCTCTGGACAACAGTTTAAAAGCAATTAAAATGATGTTGTCCTTTGAACTAAATGGTCTGTTCATATCTTCTGGCTAAGTGCATGGCATACTAGGATAAAACACAGCGGAATAGTTTTAGCAAAGTCTTTACAGGTTTCATTAAGATGAAATATAATTCAATGAGTTTGTGAGAATTCTCTTCTTCTAGAAATGCACTGGTCATTTGCATCAACTGTCTGCAGGATCTGAACACAGATGACAGAGGGTTTTTTATTCCTAAAAATAGACGGCATCCTAGCTAAATGTAGGTAAGAAGCATAATGAAATACTGGAGATCCTTTCCTGAACAAGAGGACAGCAAGACTATATTTCTGGCTCGTGTGTAGTGAGGAGGAAAAAAAAAAAGGCAGATCTGTTCTCTATTATCCTTCTCTAAAACGTCTGCAAAGTTGTAATTGACTGAAAACTCATTAAGTCGTCATCATCATCTCACATATTGCTAAAACTTTCCTTTTCCATTTTAAGATGAGGGCTCTTTCGTTTCTCAGCTGATTCCATTGAGGATATTAACTGGTTCTAGCACCAATTTTGAGAATGAGGAACAGGATTTAACTCTTGATAAGAGCTTATATACCTTAAAATTCCCTAATCACGTGTTGCTGCTTCTGATAGTTTATCAGCAACTAATTCCTCAAGCAAGTCCCAGATGGATTTTGCTCTTCATATTTTTCAACATTTTTAATAGTAATCTCTGATATTGCTAAGAATCATACACTACACCATATAACTTTTCTCTCTCCTACGAGAGACCAAGATGGCATCAATCATTTTATCAACTGAAAAGTAAATTCTGTATGAGCTATTGGATTCTACAGATAAAAGTAGAATGTCCCTTTAAGATCATTTTAGACACCTTCTCAGCTCCCAGGCTGGATGCGGAAACAGTTGAAAAAAGTCTGTTCTACAGGGCAGGTTGGCCTGGATATGTCAGAGATATGAAATAAGAGGATCTAGCTAGTTCATCAGTTTTACCTATCACTGGCTCAACAGCAAGACTAGCAGCTATGGGGAATGCTGAACCAGCGGACCAGTCAGTCAAAAGGACAAATAAATTGGTATTGCTAGGCATATCATGAGAAGCTACAAACAAGAATAAAATCAAGGAGGTAAGCACTCTTACATTTCCTGGGGGTATAATCAAGGTAAAAGGCCAAAAAAAAAATTTTAGGAGATGCTAGGAAAACAGAAAATCTACCTTGCAATCAAGAGCAAGGAAAGAGAAGATCTCGATTCACGTATCTTGAAGTGCATCTCAATTTGTTTCCTACAATTCTTAACTAAATGCAAACTATACAACAGAGACAGACAAGAACCTTCCCTGTAGTTCCAGCTATCAGATCTTTAATTTGGATTTGTACATAACTAATCTTGGAAAGTGTTCAGATTACATTTTCCACTAACATAAAGCTCTGGGACCCACCAGTGTAACAAGCAGATGATTGCCCATAGCTCACATGCAAAAATCTGTCAAGATGTAGCTAAAGGGTCCGACAAGGATCAGTGAGTTTTCTGAACACACGCAGAGCTGGTTTTATGACGCGACACAATTTACAGTGAGTGTGTATTGAGAAGAACGCACACAGAGAGCAAATTGCTTTCTTCTGCATTCTCCTCTGTTCATTGCACTTTTAAATGGGATTGAGAGAAGATAACTAGAATGGGACTCAACATGCTACAGATTTGAATAGCCTCAAGGGTTTGATGGTTAAGATTTACGTTGTGGGTAGGGGGCAGAAGATCAACAAAGTTCCAAGGTGGTAAAAAGGATAAGAAGAGAGAAAGATTGCCCACGACACCAAAATACTCAAGACCCTTCCCACAGTCCTGCCTATATTTTCTTGATCTTTGGCGATATTTCAGCAATAGGATTTTATTTAGATGTAACATTTTATTCACAAGACAAATAAATACAGCTGACGTATGCTAGATGCTACAAGCAGGTTCTCCCCTGCTTCTAAGACAGTCTGGTACCAGGATGTGTCAAGGATTCTAATCTGAAATACACTGAACCCCCCCGCCAGGGATGTCAATGCTGCCTTGCAAGCATTAACTTACATAAGCAACACAAAGTACTAGTTTACCAAATCTCTCTATTTCTGATTCCCACATGTGTCATTATGGCTCAAGCTGGGTAAAAACATTTCTGCAAAATAGTGAATCCACTAGAAAAAAAATCGAGTTTTGAAGCACCAGAAGTGACTCACATGTTACAAGCTGAATTTTCTATACAATTGGACAGTAAGAAGTGTGATGGCAGAATATGAGAAAAGCCAAAATACAGTGGTTTGACATCTCCTGAGATATGCTAAAAGAACTCACAATAAAGTACAGTAACAAAGCACTAAATATACAGAACTGGAAGCCAATTTTGCTCCATCTGCCTTTAGGATAGCCAAGAGGCAAAGCTTGCATTTAGCTTTCTCTCACAGGTTCCACATCTGCTCCAAAAATTTCAATCTACACATTGTATGAAGTACCAAGACCACTCTGCTGTAAAACACCCTGGGACATGTTGTTCTTCATTCTTCTGGTGAACCTGTTTGCATTTGTAAGTGGTTCTTAAACATTCAGCGAGACAGTAAGAAATATTTTCACGGTGTCAAATGTTACATGACAATACTACAGCTTGCACTGAACCAAGTTTAAAATAAATGGAACCTTCCAGAAGGCATAAAGACCAAGTACTTTTTTCTTTGCCTTCTAACACCACAGAAAAACAACCAAACCATAGGTCTCTTGCCTCCAAAAAAGGCCCTAAATGAACCTTCACACAAAACACACCACCCGAGATATGGAATAATGACAGACACGTAACTTCTGAAACCTGGACTTCAAGGCTAAATACAATATTAAAAATATCAATAACTTCTTAATTTAGGATATTCAAAACTGGAACTGTAGCTTGAAAATGTTAGATTAAAACATTTTAGAAATGTATGAGCTGAAAACAGCAGCTGGAGTAAGAATCCTCTCTGCTGTAGCAACAGCGTAGGATTTGTGCATCTTATTACCAACAGCTCCCCTAATGAGCACTTACCTGAGTAACCTCATCATGGGTTACCTTGGCAAATTCCAGTTTAGAGTATAATTGAATGAAGGTGCATGTGATTATCTGAAAGAATAATAGGTTTTATGCCGCTCTGAGCAAGGGCTGTCTCCCTGGAGCTCTGTAATCCCAGTCCTGGACGACCACTAGGGTGTCGTTAACAATTCCAGTGGTGGTGTCTTGTTTGACAGGGTCATGGTCCAGGAATGCTCCAGGGCAGGGGGTATAATTAGTACCATGAGCCAAAGAGTATATTTTGAAAATCTTTGTCTCACCACAGGGTGCTTATGTTAGGAGAAGGCTTGCATGTTCCTACATGAAAAAATCATTTCTTATCAGTATAACCTCTGAATAGAGTCCTATATCAGCAGAAGCACACCTACTAGAAACAGATTTATTCTGGCTGTTGTGATTGCAGCAAAGCATTTCCTTCCCGGTAATATACTCTGCTGTTTTAAACAGATTTTCAAAATCTCATTTATTTAAGCACACTCGTGTTACTACCTAAATACTCATCATCTGTGAGTCCTAGCGTTTTGTTCTTAGACATGTTTGGGGTTGTTGGGTTTTTTTTGCTGGCTTGTTGTTGTTTTAAGATTACTCATGGAATCTTTGTTGTTTGTGCCAACACTCGAAAATACACTAGAGAAATTAGTGCACTCCATTTGTATCAAAGACATGTGGTATGTAGTTACTGAGAACTCACTGGACTCTACGGAAGTGCCGCACAAACAGCTGTCCCTCAAATCTGCAGAACAAACAGACTTAAGCAAACGCAAGCTATACAAGTCTCCACACAGCTCATTCCTTGCCTGAAGTTA
This sequence comes from Baryphthengus martii, assembly GCA_013396935.1. Lineage (NCBI taxonomy): Eukaryota > Metazoa > Chordata > Aves > Coraciiformes > Momotidae > Baryphthengus > Baryphthengus martii. The sequence continues at coordinate 190,523 of VWZK01002445.1, read as the reverse complement.
TCCCATCTATTCCCTGATGTCCGTGATGCAGGGATAATGTGTGACAAAGCCACCTTTTCATCACATTCTTGGGAACAAAAAGAGGCTCAGTTATTATTTCTATCTTGCTCTGATCTGACAAACCCTAAGCCAAGGTTTGTATGCTTACGGCATTTCAGAAGTCCTCAAAGACCACTGTGTACCAACTTAGGAAGCTCCCTTTCCAAATTTAAGCCTTCCAACTTATTCCTACCAACGCATTTCAGACTTCCAAAACTCACTTCATCATTGTCGCGTAACTTCTTGCACTATTGATATTCATTATTCTCAAGTCTCTGCAAGAGTTTTGCTCACCACTACCTGTCACAGCTCTCAAGAGGCCATTCAACGTCCTGAATATGTGAATTACACACTAACGTGAGGGTCCTGTTTCAACGCGTTGGGTGGATATGGAATGGAGGTCTTGCACTTAAACCACATAAATCAATGGGGCATTTCAAAAAGGTAACATGAAAGATTTATTATCCAATTTGCAGGGTTCATATATATTGCTTCCTAACAACTGTTTAATAGTGGCATATCAAATTCAGGTTTTGGAAATAATTCATCATATTCTGCAAGGATTTTGGTCTGCATTCCAGAGTAACTAAAATCTCAAGCTTGACCATATAACTGAAGTCTGAATACTCCTGAACGCCGCTCTGAAATCCTGTGTTTCCCATTTTCAGGCCTTTCCTTACACACTAACACCTCTCAGCTCAGCGAGCGCTTTCAGCACAGCTCACAGAAAGCCGTCTCCAATAACATGGCTGACAAAGCACTGGGACCGCCAGCATCCACAATGAACCCACATCCAAGATCTCACTCGTGGTAATAGCTGTTGATGTCTCTCAACAAGGGTTTCTTAGCGGCCGATGTTATTTGCTGCTATTCAGACAGGCTCTCCATCCAAATAAGCAGCTCCCTCTGCTCTTTTGCATTAAAAGGCCAACTGTTGTTATTTTCCTACCAGTGCCTGAATTGAAAGCAACACAACACGCTAACACAGAACTGGTAGCAATCATCTGATGTAGGACCTCACAGGACTCTAATGATCTATCCATCATTCAAAAATCAATTCAAGAGATGTGCCTGCTTTTAAATGAGGTACAAAAGCCACACATACCAGCTGCATGAAAATTTTAAGGAAACAGCTAAAAGCACAGGGTTTTACAAAGCACACCCCATTTCCTTTTTTTCTTTTTTTCTTTTTTTTTTTTATTAATCAGAGATTAACTTAACCTCAAACATATGACCTTTAAAAGTCACAACCTGTTGGACAGACCTTAGTTTAAAACTCAAGCATAAAATACTGTTTCTTTTCACAGCCTTGAAGGTTTCCTGAACTTTTCACCAGCCTATTGTGCTGAGCAGAATAGGTATTATTCCCTTTCTATTGCAAGAAAAATGGAATTAAGAAAGTAAAAATCTACCCAGGCCAAAGCATTAGAGTATAATGAAATAAAGAAATTCAGAGATTTATACTCTCTAGAAGCATTTGGGGATAGAGAACATATAGAGAACAAAATTAAGTCTGAAGCACTCTACAACGTGGGTGCTTTTTCCCTGGAAGTGAATGTTGACCAGAGATTGCAGCCTAAACGGCAATGAATAAACCTTAACACTGGAAACTAGGTTTCAAACACATATCTATATTTTCAAAATATATTACTGGTTAATTTCTCTGATAATGCTACACTGCTATTATTGCTACAAAAAGATGTTGCAACTAAGGTCAGCTTACGTCACTTTTTCAGGTACGCACAAGACTCAGGGCCAATACAGAAATGGCCTAAACATATGTTATCACACTTTGCCATATGCTGTTACTTTTAGCCAGCAATGTACAATTTCTGTCTGGTAAAGATATTGGTTACGGTGTGTTCAGCAATTCTGTCCAACAAAACTCCTCCCTACAAATCTGTGTTCCGGTACGTGACTAGTGAAAACACTTGATTACGGTACTTCACACTACTGATATTTTACAGCAATGTATTCTCACATCAAACATATGAAAGATGTGCAACTTGAGCTCATCAACTGAAGATTCCCACTAGTTCTGCTTTCTCTGTGAGCCGATGACAGTACATGCTCACATAACTAAGCTACAAAGTGCACAGATTGGTTGCTAAAATATATTCCACGTTTTCATAGATCTTAGCCTAGAAAGAATCACTTTTTTTTTTCCCAGGAAAAAAAAAATTAAAAAAATGAGGACTACTGTTCTACATTACAAAAAGAAAAAAAAGCAAAGCCCCCTGTAAGAGTACAAGAAAATTTCTATCCCACGTTCACACTGTTGCTAATACGCACGCAGCAAACAATTCACCTTGGATTCAAAACTAGTTAAAGAGTTTTTCTGTTCAGGTCAAGTTTTCCTTCATCACTACCACCATAACGGAGGTGGGGGAGCAGAGCAGAATTCCACAAACTACTGGGGAGTCCCTGAAAAGGGGTAAACTCACAGGATCTGACAGACACTTCAGTGCACCTCTTCTCACTACACAGCTTTACTGTGCTCTTCTGGACTCAGACACTTTCAGAAGCCTGTATCTCCTGTCAGTGTAAACGGGAAGCTCACTTTCCAAGGGATTTCTGCTTGTTTAATTCTGTTGGGATTACTTCTGGTTTATTTGCAGTGTTTGAATAAAACAGAATACACAGAAGCCACTGCGGTGTATCCACATCCATCTCGTTTCACAGTTTCCGAGCTGACAGCAGCTTCTCCCCTCCTCTTAAAGCTGCATCCTAACTGGCCAATACATTTCAATGACAATTTCACGTGTTGTAAATAGAAAAGAAATAAATAAATAATGGAAGCACTAGGACAAATCCCCAAATGCCAGGACAATATGGTCCCCAGTCATATTGGGTAAATACTATAAAAACAACAAAAAAGCCATCTGCTACTTTCAGGGAAAGCAATGATGAAGCAAGTAACGTTCCAGGGAATATCCCTCGTGGGAAATAGCAGAGTTCTCGCTCATCTGAGACAGCCTCTCTACTTAAGTAAATGCAGTTGAGCGTTCATCAGGCTCAACTGAGCCTGCGGTTTTGGCAGCTAGAAAAGCGCTCTTGTGTTTCTACTTCATCTTCTTAAGTGGCACCTTAAAACAGATAGAACAATAGGATTAATGGTTATTTTACTTATCTGCTTGAGGGCAAGAGGTACAACAGAAATCTTCTCAGTAACAGGAAAAGCTCAGTAGCATATTTGAAGAGGACCTGGGTTTGAGGCAGAGTGGATAACATGACGAGAAAATTTACATCTGAACTAAGATGTAAATAAATACCAAGGATTTTACTCCCCAGTGGTTATTTTGAATAAATCTGCTCCACTCAGCACATATGATTCCGTAATACCAAAAAGTCCCCCTGATTTATCGTAGCACCCTAAATGAACACTTCAGCACTAATGATTTTCAATCTTGTACTTTTTCAGTAACGTTTTTATATAAATTAAATCTTAAAAAAATTCAGACTTCAGATCAAAGACTCAGGGGAAGTTCTTTGGGGAAGAGCGTTTTGCATTACACACAGCAGATGCGTGTTATCCTGTCCCTGTATCCTGTGCTTGCTCAGAGTCCAGGTCACATAGGAAATTACTGTAATTTGTCTTCCTTTTCAACTGTGCAATCACTGTATGAGCCAATTTTATAGTTTTAATTGTCCTTTGTGACTGATTTACCCTAGCTTGATACTGCAGGAACATATAAATGCACCTATCAAAGCAAGACTGCAGCTGCTGGGAGAAATTTTCCCAGAGCTCATATACAATCTCTTGGGAGCAACAAAACTAAATTAAAGGTTGAAACTGGCAAAGAGAAAACTTATCACAGATACTGTACCGATCTCTGCTTGTGGGAATGTTAAGCAAGTTGGATATATATGTATACCCCACTGAAGCACGATTTACTCACTGAAGTAATTCTCAAATGCATCATCTGTTGGAGATGATGAACGGTTGCACAGTTTGCTGCCTACAACTCCTTGGGTTTCCATCCCATGATGTAAGCTGTTCAAGGAGTCTTTCCTTTTAGCAGCTAACAAGCATCTGGTTCTTATGATAGCTAACATTAATGAAGGGATTTTCCCTTTTTTCCTCAGCTAGAGCTCTGAAATGTGCATTACTTATTGTTCTACCTTCTCCAGACTGGTGTTTCCATCCCAAAAAACAACCTATTGCTCACTGCATTGTAGTTAAGGAAACTTCATCACTGAAGCAGCACAATTTCCAGGGTAGCTACAATCTTCATTACAAGTAAACTAATTCTACACCTTGATTCCCATGGTATTTTGAGCGGATTAGCAATAAAATTGACTACTCTTTTGCTCTACATTAAAGTGATCATTAGCAAGATGACAAACAGTTCCCTGGAATTTTGCAAGAGGAAGCAGTAATAAAGCTGCACACTAGTTAATGAACATCATCACAGCCTTTCTACAGGGTTACCAACTATAGTTCCTTGATTTAAATAATATAGCTCTTGTCCTGTTGATCCCCCTCCCCCCAAAAAGAAAAAAATAAGTAAAAAGTTCTTTGTACTCTGCTAGACCGGAAAAGATTCCTCAGTTATTTTTGTCTCCTGCAGCAGTTCCACTGAGATGAAAAGATCACATCTCCTGAACATAAACCAAGTAATGAAACTTGCATAGAGGACTCTGGGATTCTCACCTCTCCTTCACTTGAGGGTTAGATGCCCCAGCAGCAGGTGACAGCACTGAGACCATGGCCTCTAATAAGTATTTTGTAATTTCACAAATTTATATTTTACCATTTCCAAGGGGCTGCTGGCCATGCATACACAGCAACAACTTTCTTTGTGCTTCCTTCAGAGTCCACATGCCATAAAATCAGAAAAAAAACATTTGTTGCTTTTTATTTTAAAAGTCCTTTTTAGTAGATGCACAATGTTACTCAATATTAATCCACTTAATTTCAAATTACTTTTTTTTTTTTTCCCATTTAGACTTTACCTTTGCAGTCTTTTTTGGACCACATTTTTATAAATTTATAAGACTCACCAGGGAGCTACAAATCAGGGATAGACAAAAATTTCCTTTTCCTTACTCTGAAATTTACTGCTTTATCTCCAGGAAATCTTGAAGCGTTGCATGACAAATGGTCCATGACTTAAGGCCATTTTAGCACACCACAAGGGTGGAAGCTGAAGGTTTTAAGCATTGCTGAGCCAGCCCATGGTTGCATTAAAGATTTAGCAATTCAAAGCTGTAAACCACAGTTTATGCATTTCTCAGTCATAAGTTAAGTACCGATGCCTGAGCTCTGGAGTAAAACACTGATGCTAATAATTTTCATTATTTTCAACAGATAAACAGTCTGAACTGTTTATCTGTTTCTTACATGCAAAACTGAAATCAAATCCATTTCAGAAAGGTCAGATAAACAGAGTAAGATGGAACTGTGCATTCTGCATTTTAAGGCGAGTTTGAAAAACCAGTGTATTTTCTGGTGAAGCTGAAATCATTTGAACCTCTCAAAAGGAGCGCATTCTGCTTTGCTTCAAGGCAAATCATTCATTTTCCATTTGCACAAACCTCAAAATATAGAGATTGAACTAGAATGAGCACTCGTGGCGCTGTGATCCTGTGCTAGCTAGCTACAAATTACCTTGCAGGAACAGAAAATACACAACTGGTTTGGGAACTACGCACGCATTTTGCTATCCACTTATTGCAAGCGGTTAAAAAACCCTAAACTTCTATGCAAAGCTACCTCCTGTCCCACAGGGCTGGCTTTTAAAAGTATCAACGCAGCCGCTATTCCAGAATTTGTGATAAGACAAACCTACAAATACTCCATGGGCAGCACAGATGGTGCTGGTAAACATTTCCCACTTCTGCTTCACAACGGCAGTGTTCATAGGTTTGCAGTGCACAGAGAAAGGCTGGACGATAATCATACAAAGGAAGGATGGATTTGGATTATGGCGTGAGAAACACATAACTCACTTGCCTTTTCTGTCAGAACTGTCTGGGCAACTCATTTACTATCTTGGTATTGCAGACCATACACATCTCAAATCCACTGTGTATCAGATGCACGCTGTGGAGACTCATAAAACAGCACCAGAGAAGCTGGTTCTTACGGTGATGAGTTTAGATAAGTACTGTGGATCAAATATATTGTTATTTAAAACTTCTAGCATTCTAAAGTCCTGGAAAGAAATTACATACATACAATAACGTCCTATCTTCCGTTGCTGTCTGATTAAGGTATGACACGTTACAGAGAAACACGATAGTCAAAGATCAGTGCATTATTTTCCTTCATACGTATCTTTACAATCTTCTGTGATTTATAAGGCTGAGGAGAGTCATTAGGTTTTCCAGTAAGATGTGAAAAAAGAAGCAAGTAAAGTCAAATCTTTACTGAATTCAAAATGGTCAAACGGAAACAAATTCCAATCCAATTCATGTCAGAGACAAGATTTCTATAATTCCCTGCATGAAAAATATTCATAAGACTTATATTTAACATTCAGTTCCATAAAATGACAAACTCTGCACTTAGAGTGTGAAGATCAAAGATTCACTCTCAAAATATTTCTTTTAAAGGAAATTTATACTGAAGCATGACTTTTTAAATTCAGAATGATCTATGAATTTCATCACCAACATCCGATTAGATCAACTGAAACATGCACACCTAGCAAAAATTACAAAACTTATGTATTAAGGCAGTAGAACTCAATTTTTTAGTCTTGTGAAGAAGTAAACTAGTGTTCTATAACACTACACAGTCCTCAAATGTCTATAGGAGAGAACACTTATCCTGAATTCTTGGACAATTCTGAAAGTCCTCCTGAATGGCTGCATGTTGAGTTGCCTAGATACTTTTCAAAGGCTGTCATAAATCATACATTTTCGTTTATTTTCTTGTTATAATAATAAAAAAAAAATTGAACTTTCTTAGTCTGGAAAAGTTATCAATGCATAGACAGAAAAGTAGCCTGACCCTGAAAAGGGTCTTTATCTACAAAGCAGTTTTTAGTTTCTAACCCTGCTTCAATGATTATTATTGGTCACCACTAGTCTCTCTCTGACTGCAATACTGAGAGAATTTTGCAGTGAAGAAATGAGGTCTAGGATAAGCAGGTAAAAGGCCAGCTATAAATTTATTTCTGCCTGGAAACAAGAAATATAGGACAGATGTAAGACAAAAACAGGTCTGACTACTAATGAAACTGTGGTAATGGAGTAAGACCAGACAGGAAGGTCACTAAAAATAGCTCTCAGTGTTACCTTCTGAAGATAGCTTCGGACTGAACCATGAAAACCATTGAATAAAAATTCAGAAGCTTTTCTGATTGAAAACCAAAGGAGGCAACACCAATGAACAACATTAGTACTAGCTCAAGAATCAAGTAGCACAAAGATTGGAGGATCATCACGCATCTCCTCAAAATTTCTGCCTCCAATTGTCTCTAATTCATTCACTTGTGGCAGTCGCTGCAAAAAAAGACCGAGAGATACAATAAAACATTATAAAATTCAAGGAACTCTTCGTAGCAGCTCATTTTGCATTATCTTGATCATAACACGCTGGGAAAGCAGACCATTAATACTCTGCAAATAGGACTGGGTGCTGTTTTATTACAGGATGGTGTTCTAATTGTCCTTGCTGCTCGAGCAATCATTCATATCGGGAAGCACTTAGCCCAAGACTAAGTAAGAGGCAGTTGCTCTACTAAGAGCTGTGAAAGGTTTCTTTAATATGTTTCTTTCGAACAAAGTGCTTGGAGGAGCTAATGTGAAGCAGATGTTTCTGAATTACCCCAGAGAATACAAAAAGACCTATTTCATCATTATACGGAATGAGATATTACCCAAGGCAAACGCTGGCAATAACATTTTCCCACAGGATTCCTGTTGATATTAGGGATATTATCTTACCCTAAATATAAGAAGAACTTAATTTTCATAAATGAAGCAAGTACACAAATTTGCTGGAAGGCAACAAAGACATTAAAGCCCCTCTAAAAGACTAACAGGTTTCCTACATAGTTTGCAAGTTGCAATGGTTTCCATAACTTCTTTTGAACAATTTCCTCAACTCTAACGATGCCAAAACTCAGAGATTTTTTTTTTTTAAAAACGCCTAAGAAATGTGGACTGTTGTGATCCTAGTAATTTCAAAACAGTCCCATAAATGCCACATCCTATTCCATACATTCTTCATGTCTCCTAACTTTACTGAGCTATGATTAAAACTGGTCATTTAGCCAAAAAGACCCCAAAGGTATTTTTGAGGCTGGATTCTGTGGGAAACCTAATAACAATTCCTGCTTTAGAGAGTTTGATGTGAAAGGAATAAGGAATTTTAAGTAAGCAGTGGGTTGAGATACTTCTACATGAGCACTTGTAAGGATGCTACTTTTTTTATTACAACATGGCAGTTTCAGGTGAAGGAACCACGAAGCCAGCGAGCTTCTCCACATGAGTTCCAAGAAATTACTTTGAAAATTCAACACAGAAGAGTCTGATCCTCCCCTCCAGTCCTTCTCTTCCCCACTCACTCACAGAGGAGCATGCTGAGGAGGGTGGCAGTTCCTGTGCAGACACTTACACCCAGCAGACATTACACGACAGCAGGTCAAGTACTGTTCAGATATAAGCGAGTCAGCCTGAGAACTGGGAAGTCACGACCGGTACCAGGGAGACGATTACCTCACACTGCTCTCTATGTTGAGCACGTCTGGTGCCACAACCAGACCAAGTAATTATTCCTTTAAAAAGGGACATGGCAGAGCAATGAATGAATATATATTGTCCATATAAATCAGCTTGAAGAGGTTTTATACTTGCGGATCTGTAAGCAAACGGCTAAGTTTCTGCAGTGTCACAGAGGGCACTGCTGCTCACAAAGCTGGGATTCAACACTTGTTTTGCAGGTCCAACATCAGGAAGCAGATTTCAATGAGCCTGTAACTAGAACTCTCTGGTCTAAACTAGACACTGCAATCTGCTTGAACTGTTTAGGAAAAAAAGCGAGACTTGGCCATCTGCAAGTCTCTCAGTGACCAGCAGAGCACAGTATCCATCGACAGAGCATTTGTAAAGGAGACATAACGTACAGTGCTGATTTCTCGTGGGCAGTCAATCCCTGACCTGCTTTCACACTTTACCTGTAAGTTGACTTTTCCACTTATTTGCAAATATAACGTGATAATATAAATGGTCAACGCTGATCCTTAAAACCATCAAAGTCGGTGGAAGCATTTTGAATCCACAAAACATTTCCTGGGGGATTTAAAACACGTAAAATCTTTATATAAGAACTAGAACAGAAAACCCTTTCTCTCCATTTTTAACAACTAGTGAAATAGTCATTGTCAATATCGCTTAAATACTTAAGTGTTCCATATCCATAAGATACAAAAAAGCCTCAACTGGTTTATGGTATATGTGAGCATGGAAGAAAAATACACTATTCTCAAGTAACTGTTTATGATGTAATGTTCTATTATACAATTTCAAAGACATTAACGCAACATCAAAGAAAGATTGTTGCTCTGTTGCTGCAGGAAAGTTTGTATGAAGATCACAGCTTTGTTTTATTGTTCTCTGCTTACTTCAAACAAAAAAAAATGCACTTTTTTCTTTTAGATACTTTTTTCAGCTGAATATATGAAAAACAAAATGACATTTCCATTCTGAGATTAATAGCTATTTATTATCGAACAAGCATTTCTGAGTTTTAATCTGAATATTCCAATGCATTATTTATATTTACCCAATCACTGGAAGAATCCTCCCTCGCTCCTATTCTACCATTTTCCTAAAGCAATGGAGAGCAATATTTCCAGAAATCACTGTGTACTTCTAATAAAGAGGTATTTCCATATTAAAAATCTGGGGAACAGCTACAATCATAACAGAACACAGGGCTTCTAGGAAGAGTTTCTTATAATATAGTAAGAAATTAATGAACAAGTTGGCTTTAGAACTAAATAAGCAAAAAGCTTTCTCTTAAGAACAACAATGAAGTTTACTACAACATTGTCTGCAGTCCTTTCTCATACATGTATGTTGCTGACGATCCAACAAGATTTTATGGGAAGCGCTGACTGATTGGGCAAAAATGGTTTCGAATTTTAAACGTCATCTACCTACTGCATAGTTTATTAAATACTTGAATTTTTATTTCCCTTGGGTCTCTTTTTTTGCAATGCTCTGATCCTTTAAATCACTATTTCTATCCTATAGAAAGGCTTTTCAAGTATGAACATGAAAACACAAACATACTTTTTATCCCTCCTTGTCAGCTTCTAGCAAAATCCACGATCTCCATGGAATCAAGGATATCTTTTCACTTCAAATCAATCACTTGATTTTATCAGTGATCATTAGGTGATCTAAACCTGAGGCATTTATGTCTGTTCCCCCTGGAAAAAGCAGCTGAATATGTAGCTTCCACAAGCTGATGAAAAAGGAGAAATGTTCATAGATAGGGCTGAACAGAACTTTAACTGTAGAATTCAGTTCTTCGAGATACTCCAAAAACGCACGTGCATTGTGATTATCTTGGGAACTGATGTGCTACCTCAAACCCAGATGCTAAATTAAGAGAGCACTAATTACAGAATAAGGGCCCACTAAATCAGATTTGATGCTGTGGCACTGCTGTTATTGACATTCCTGCTAGTTTAAAAGAGAAAAGAAAATTCCTAACAGGCAAATCATGCTTTGTTACATCACTTCTTGGCCCTACACAGTAGAACTTAACACCTTACCGCTATTTATTAGTAACGATGCATTTTTCCATTGTTGGTTTGTACCTGGTTTCAGTGTGGTTCCCGGGGGTGACTGTGCCGTTACAAAAGCAGAGCCGCTTGAAAAGCACAATACGAAAGGCTGCTTTCACATAGTGATCTCATTGAATAACAGCTCTCAGAGTCAAGGCGGTGACATCGCGCTCAAGTGCCATTTTAAGAACCAGGAAAACATTATCTCAAATGTCAAAAAGAATGAGGAAGCAAGAATAAAGGCAACTACTTGGAACCCTTTCCTAAGAAAAAAACCAAGAACCATAAAGAGAGAAAAATTCTTAGAATTCCGTTTTAGAAAACCCTTCCCTGTATAGGTTCACATGTTTTTTTCTGCTCTTGTTGCTATAAACTGTAATGTGATTTTCAGAACTATTAATCTCACATGCAGACACTACAATTTCTTCCACCTGAAAGGTACCTACAAGAAAACTGGAGAGGGACTTTGTACAAGCACTTGTAGTGATAGGACAAGAGGCAATGGCTTTAAGCTGGATGAGGGTAGATTTAGACTAGGTATTAAGAAGAAATTCTTTACTGTGAGGGCGGGGAGACACTGGAACAGGCTGCCCAGGGAAGCTGTGGACGACCCAGTCCCTGGAAGCATTCAGGGCTAAGTTGGATGGGGCCTTGAGCAACCTGGTCTAGTGGGAGGTGTCCCTTCCTATGGCAGGGTGGTTGGAACTACATAATCTTTAAGGTCCCTTCCAAACTAAACCATTCTGGAATTCTATGATAAAGTCAACCTAAGGATTTCCAACCACTGCAGGTCAGATAGTAGCTGACCACATTTAATTAGGCAACATGTATTAAAAATGAAAAACAAACCTACAGGAAAAGGATCCCGCTATTAAATATTAGACAAGACTACATACTCATTTGATTATCAGCCAAAATCATATTTCTGTCTTTACATTAACCTATTTTCCAGAAAGCAGTATATTTAAAAGTGCAGTTACACTCGATAATTCAACATATACAGGAAAAACAATGATGAAGAGAGATCACACCTTTCCTTCCCACAGATTCCTAAGCTGCCTTCAGGCACACCACTCAGCTAGTATGTATTTCCCTATCTGAAAACTGCACAGAGCAGAACAGCAAAGGAGCAAACGGAAACTCCAGCAGAGGACATATGGGGCCTGTGTTTACACACAGCAGGATCCTTTGGACTAAGAGGTTTGTAGCAAACAGACATTGAAAAAAAAGGCTTTTCTCCCTTTTACTCTTACAGTCTTTATCACTGATAAATTAGTTTTTCTTGTGCCAAATTGTCGCTAAAAAAGGACTTCTAGAACTTTTTTGCAAGACCTGTTTTGCAAGGCCACCTTTGTCTGCTGTCCTTGGCTACACCTGATCTCTCCCCATTTCTCTGTCAGGATCCAGATGGCCAGCGGGACCATTTGTTCTGACTCCATGCCATTCTCCGCAGGCACAGCCCCCCTCCAGTCAGTCTCTGTGCTGTTAGCAGCAGCCCACTTCTTGGGCTGAATCTGTCAAGTGATGATACCGGGGGTCTGACCAGACATCTGCTTAAATGGAGAGCCCCAAATTCCTGCTGATTAATTACCTTTTTCTCTGAATAAATAGGAGTATCATGAGTTAATTAAGGTACATGTTCAATTATTCTAATTGGTGTCAGATGCACTACTTCATATCAGAGGAAAGGAAAGAGAAATGCTTCATTGCTTTAGGACACAGAGTGCTACATGCAGTGCACACACACAGACTAGCATTTTTATCTGTGGAGCCATTGTGAGATAAACAGTGGGCAAAAACTCTAAACCCTCTCACAAACCACAAAATTAAACAGTGGACAAGCTAAATTTACCCTATTACAGATTCAAAAACTTCTATTCAAATTAATTCAACTCAGTTTTAAAGCCTCCACGAGCAGAAAGAATCAACCTGACGTGAAAATTCTCACTGCTTTCCTACTTAACATTTCTAAAGATTACTTTTTTTTAATATGCATAACTTGAAAACTGAAAACTAGGGACTTCAATGTATTAGCTTTGAAGAATTAATACAGTAGTGACAACAGAACCATTATCTTCTATGAATATTCATGGCCTGAACATTAGGAAAAGTTACTTCCAGTCTATCCTAGGCCTTGAACATACCCTGAAGAAGCTCCTGCTGTCATCCATGCGTACTGGAGCTGACTAGGTGGCAGGAGTCTCCTAGGCAAGCATCCCTCCTGGTTACACATTACTCGAGTGAGTCATGCAAGAGACAGTTTCAGTTCTTCAAGTTCCCCAACAGCTCTGTTTGCACAGTTCAGTTGCTGTTCAGGCTCCACTTCCCATGGCATTTCTAGTATTAGTACTGAATAAATGATACAAATTCCACCCCAAAAATCAGTCTTGACTATATTTATTTTATCCTATTCTACAGCGAGAAGTGTCATAACTATTTGGGCAAGATCATCCTCCTTCATTCTGAGCAGTAAAAATAAAGTTTTGGGGGTTTGTTTTTTGTTTCTTGGCTTGGGTTTTTTGTTTGTGGGTTTTTTTTGTTGTTTGTTTTTTTTTAATACAGGCATTAAATCTGCAGTGTTTCTCCAGAAAGCTAACCATCTGAAAATATTTTCAGAGACTGTCATGAGACATGTCATGAGACATATCAGAAAATATCAGAAATATAATATGAACTGAGTATCCAGGGACCCATGTCACTCACGTAAATAAAATAATATCTATTTTTAAAGCTGGTCTACTTTTTTTGTACAAGACTTAACTTGAGGCTGGAAGTTGATACAGCTGTTGACAGCTAGGAGAGCTATAAATGTCAGAGCAAAGAAGTCAGTTTGCTAAATAAAAGCTGAATTTTAAGAGCTAGAATAGGAGAGCTTATAAAGTTGATATGCAAGATTCAGAAGAGGGCAGTGCCCATTGTCTCAGCATCATTAGGTTAGATGGCAGGTGTGCAGGTCATCATTTCTACAAGCCTGATGTTGTAAAACAAAAGATATCGCTCCCATGACTCCTGTCAAAAAGACTTAACAGAAACAGTATCTCGATATTAATAGAGAGAAAATGGGATAAATCAATACAAAAAAGAGCACAAAGCAGAATCTCCAACTCTGTAATGCCGTAAATTTCACATCGCTGTAGTCACAAAAGTTTTCAGAGTGGAACGTGGCAGTGCTTTTACTATGGTCTTGCAGGCTCTTGAATGCAGAGGTTGCTGTTGCAATGCTCTGCGAGGCGTTCCTTGGCTGCAGTTGGAGATGATGTTTTGTGAAAACACCTCTAAGCGTTTATTTGCCTTCTAATCCATTTTTCTTCTAGGTTTCATTGACGAAGCCATGATAAAACCATGCATTTGTATCTGGTTCAGTCAGGTCCAGATAGTTTGTGATGACTACAGCCTTCATCCCAAACAAGATTTTTACCTCTGGGACCTTCCCTCACAGAGTTACTGAACTAACTGCTTGGAGACAGCAGTTACACTGAGCGGCATCTGAACACAGCACTGGCAGCTCTGTGGGAAGAGCCCTGCAGATTGTGTCCTTTACAGCTCAGGTCCTAAAACCTAGGAATTATATTGCATATTATCGGGTATCCAGTCACAGGCTTTTATCTATTCATTAAGAAGATCCAAACACAGCCATGAACCCGTCCAAACAGAAGGAAATCTGGAAATCTAGTCAAATTATCTTCAACAGGAAAAACAAACATAATAGTAAAAACAACACTACAAAAAAACCCAAAATAAACAAAAACCACAAAACAAACAAGAACCACCAGCAATTTTCAATTAGAAATTTATAACCAAAATGGGAATCTTACAGAATTTTCAGAGAAGCAAATTTAATCAGTAAAATTGGATAATATGGATTATTTTCTACCCTGAAATTTATAATTAAAATAGTGTTTGGAGGCTTTTTATTTTGCTAGAATTTTGTCTCATACTTCTGGTCATTAAATAATGGCTGAAAGAAGCCATACTTTCAGAAAATTCAAATGTATTTCTATCCACTTATTTTGTACGTTACAGCAGTTTATGGTAAAATTTACTCATATTATCACTTTCTGTCTACTAAACACGCAACTAAAGCATATTATAGTGTTGTTGTCTATTCCACAGCTCGTAGCTTGTGAAAACTAAATAACATCAGTACGAAGATGCTTAAAAGCATTAATATCATTACGTTCCCCAAGTTAATCAGCAATAAATAATTATTCTTATAATTACGTACTGGTTTAAGTGCCAATACTACGTATAAAAACTTTTAACATTGCTGCTATACTTAAAGTAAGAGTCAGTTTCTTGCTCCTATTGGTCTGAGCATCTTCCAAATGACCAGCTCTAGGTCTGCATTTCTAACACATATGTATGGGCAAAGAAATATTCTTTCTGTATAATGTCAGTTATGACTTCATGTCATACACCTGAAAAGCTCCAAAGATGTTTACTGTCTCCTCTTGAAAAGAAACTGTGTCCCTCATTCTTTAGTCTTCCCGCTTTGTAAGGCTGTCTCTTTAGTACTTTTTCTTTCCACTTTTCTCTAACTACAAACAGCCCTCCTCCTGCCTCCCTTCTGTGTTAGCTTCCCATTGCTGCTACTCCTCCGGTCTTTCCAATTATACATCTATCACCCTCCTCTCTCCCAGAAACAGAGAAACTTTCCCAAGCTTCTCCTTATTCCCAATCACCCTAAATCCTCCTCCTCAGAAAAACTGGGTATCTGTGAATGAGGTCCTGCCCTTGTCTTTTACACATACGTGTGCTTTAATTTTAGCAAACTGAAGCACCTGACAATCACTTGAGCCAGAAATGACAGAGGCACGAGAGCATATCTGTTTCAAGGCCTGTTTTGTACCAGATCTGTTATCCCCTTATCTTTCACAAAGCCTTGGAGGTGGACAAGAGCCTTGTCCAATTCACAGCACAGTTTCAAACGGTCATCCACAAAAAGGTCAAAGGAAAGATGTTGCTAGAGCGTTAATGATCCGTGTCCACGCTCAGTCTCTTCCACCCTGCAGAAGGGCGGGCACTACATTGCAGCGAAGCACTGAAGGAATCATTGTGGTGACACTCAATGTGTGAATTCCAATGAGGAAATAAGAAGAGCGAGAAACAAAAAGGCACGTTTTATTTCCAGTTTGGAAGAGAAAAGCACTTCTTTCCCTGCCTTTTGTACTTTAGGGAGCTCCCAACTTTTCAGATCCAGCCACATCAGTCAGCTTTCTCCTATCCTTATCATCTTGCTTTTGTCTAACTCACAGCCCAAACCCGCCTTCGTACCCAACTACCTCAAAGAGAGACCCTGATTTCTGAGCTCTTGAAATACTCGCTGCTGAAGGGCCCATTCAAAGGCCATACACACTGTACTTGATGCACGTGGAAAGGAACTCTCTCCACTGCAGTCAGCTGGGCTCCCCATCGCAAGCTCTACTTATGACAGCAAAATAAGCTTCACTAAATGATCTTAATCTTTACTGGATGAACTTCACTTCATGATCTGAAACTCAAGGGAACTGAGCTCAGGGAACAACTGTTTTTACAATCAGAAAATTCTCATGTCTTCAATTACAAAATCAAGATTGCCCTCAATAAATTCCCATTTTCTATTGAACATACGCTGCCTTTATAATGTCAGATGTCTTTCCAACAGTATTGAGAATTAAGCCCCCGAGTGGCTGAAGGCTGAATTATGAATCAAAAATCCCAAACCTTAATCTTTAAAGAGCATTACTGCTTCCTAAATCCTAGTCTGGGCTAATAAATCTTTTTATCATTTCAAAAATAATTTCTGTAAATACCTTATGAAAAAGATATTTGAAAATAGAAGTATATGCTTTTTATAGTTGTGCAAAACAATGCAAAATATCTGCTTATTCCCTTAATCTTATTAACTTCTGAAAAGAAGACAGTACATGAAAGCTCTTTTGATTACTTCGGTAATTTGGGGGTATAAGAAAAATTAAATGATTGAAAAAATGTCCCTACTTATTATGAATAAAGAAGAAAAATGCTACATATACAAAAATAGACAATTCAGACAAAGTTCCATTGCTAAAACACACAGAGCATACACATGAAGCTATTTCTGGCTTTTCAGCCATCTTGAGCCTTTAAAGAAAACACATTGTTCAGTAAACCAGCTAAAAATCTGCTTTTCAAGATCTATCAGTTGTTACCGACATACTTCTGTTGTAGTTTCAAAACTTTTTGCTTTCCTCTCCATCAGCTTTGGCCTCCCTGTTGGAAGATCACAAAAAAAAAAAAGTGATGGAACCGGGGTAAACGGTCCTAAGTTTTGATTTCCTCAAGTCCACCATCACAGAAGATAGTTTTAGTTTTACTAAATGAAAGAGCTGTGAAAGAGCAGCCAGAAGGAAGTTCTCACGTAGTAACACTGAAAAGATAGTTATATTCTCAAAAGTGACTTAACATCATGTCATTTCAGGCAAGAAGATCCTCATATCTTCCTACTTCAGTGATGAAATAATTTGTCTGTATTCTTTCAAATCCTCTTGATCAAGCATAAATCTAAGTTGAGGAGAAAAAAGTGGATTTTGTTCTGCTCCAGGTACCATGTATATTAATCACGTTCTTGTTGCACAAGTAAATGCAATTTTTGTTTACTGTTGGATTTTCACAAATGCAATTAAAGGCAGGATATTTGAACACAAAAGATGATGATGGATTTCCTAACCACACCTGAAGGAAAAATACATATTTATGCCTTCTTATTTCCACATTAATGAACTTCATTTTGGAATCCATGCAGGCACAAGAAATTAATTTGAAAATAAAGTGGCATTGTTCTTCAGTTTTCATATGAACAGTGCTGTTGGAAAGCATCCGGTCACCCGGTATTGTCAGATCCTTCTCAAGAGTCCTCAAACCGCAAATCAGATAGGCAAGTGAATTACAGTGAGAAGTAATAAAAGATTATCCTACACAGCGAGGAACTGCAGGAGAAAAGATCATGAAAATGTCAAAAGGTTCAGCAGTCTTTGATTGACACAGGAACGCAAGAGTTCCCTCCAGCGGCAAGATGGAGTTGATGGTGGAATACAGGAGGCAATTCTTGTTCTTTCCCAGGGCCAAGCTGGGAGGCTTTTCTTAATAGTTCTTGATTAAATATGCAATTATTGCCAATCCTATTGTTTTACTCTGACTGTAGAAGTGCTTCAAGTTTCACTTATCCTATTTCCCGTCTGAGAGGGAAAAAGACGTAAGTTTTTCTAGTGAAAGGATATATAGATTTCTTTTCTAACTGAGATGATGTATCATGATTTTCCCATGCCACTAGGACACATAGGCCCCAAATCCTTGAATAAACAAAGAACATGTTTAGGAGCACATCTCAGAAATAGTGGGTAGCTGAGAACTAAAGTGAATTTGAGGACAGAGGAATTTATGCTACATCTCTGTTAACATGGTGAGCTCCTTTAACTGCCTGGACAAGTTTAATGTCTGAGTGGGAGGCTGCAAAATCCATCGCTTTTCAAACCAACTGTCCCCAGTGGAATTTAAGTCATGCAGGCAGATTCTAGGGCCTATTCAGAGAAATTCATCTCAGATCCTTCAAGTGTGCAAGATGACATTCAAACACTCACAGAGCAAATTATATTCTTTCATCCTTCAAAATTAATGGGAAAAAATTCAAAAGGCTTCCAAAATGGGCTTCTACTACAGGCTTCAAAGTACAACAATGAGACACAGTTAAAAAGAAGGAAAGAGCAGGCACAGAAGAAAACTGAAGAGCAGAAAAATGCAAATGAATGCTCTGGTTTTTATCCTAAACATGCAGGTCAGACTCAAGCAGCTGAAAAAACCCAACAAAACAGATGTTCTACTGTTCATGGCATAGGGAAATGAGATAATAATGTAGAGTGAGTCTCCAAGAACTTGGTGGACAGTAATCGGACTTAAATAAAAATGGCAATAAAAAACCTGAAATATCAAGTGTAACACATGAAACAACAGAAATTTCAAAGCCGTACTTCTAACACTAACCCGTGCCCGAGCACTCCAAACACACAAGTGCTTACTCATATAAAGACTGACTACACACACAAATCATACCAGAAATATCAATCTGATTTTATTACCCCCAAATTACTCCTCGCTATGAGAGGAAAGAAGAGCTTAAATAAGACTGAAGTTGCCTACAGGGCATGGTAAACTCAGTCTACTTGATAAAAAGACAATAGATTAGCCTTTAACAGGTTTAGATTGAATGTTTCTATTGCTGTTTAATAGGACCCATGATCTTTGGGACTATGCCAAGTTAGGAAGTATTTAGTACAAGCTAAATGATAATAGAACTGCTGACTTGAAAGTTACTATACTGATTTTTTAATTAATCTATTCTTTTCACTAAAGATCAATAAAAATGGAAGGAAAATCTGGAAATTGTAACACAGCTGAAAGTCACAAAGGGAAATAATAATACAAAAGACTAGTTACACTAACAGAAGCACCAGTAACGTATGTTCAAGTACCACCACTGATAATAAAAATAGGTTCTTAACCTAGAGCACCATACAGCAAATGCTCCTTGTACAACTACATATCCCTCTGTTTATTAAATTTTAAATAAAATAAAGATAATACGCTTACCAAAAGAGATAGTGAGTTTACAGTCAGACGTAACCCAACTAAAAGGTCTCAAATGCAATTACAAACATAATATACCACTAGTCTTTAGCAGAGAAAGTTACTTTAAACAGGGGTAAGAGTTGTTTCTAGTGCCTTTTTTTTTCCCCTATAACCATAACAACATGAATCCTTACAAAGAAAATACTAGACAGAAATATGCTTCTCCAGCATGCTCATCAACAAAGCAGATGAAGTTATTTAACAGCCTCTTCTAGATCATATAAATAAGTAAGAATTCTAATTCGGTATGAAAACTTTTCAGATGTGACTGAAATAATCCTCAGGACATAGAGTATGCATTGATTTAGTTGACAGCCCTCCCCGAGAGACTCCTCTCATCTACACTCACTCTCCAAACAGGTGCTCAGCACAGAGGCACTGCTAAGAATAAACAGCTTGCCAGACTTCTCTCTGCTCTTGCTTTGCCTACCAAAATGTCCATCAACATACCACTGGTTCTTGAAAGTGTGTTGTGGAATTCCTAGAATAACACTTTTGAAAAAAAACCAACCAAACCACAAAACCAAAATCCTAGATAAAAGAGCATAAGAACCTTAACTACTTTCAATTTAATGAAGCTAACATTAAAAATTAAGTGTGTTGGTTACACGTAGACCTCAAGAGAGATCATTTACTCAGTAGAATTTTCCGATTTAAAAAGAAAAGTGAAGTGAGAGAAAAATTAAAATAATCTATCTTGAGAAGACAATGTATAGGCAAGCCAGTTATATCAAGAAAATCACCCAAAGGAAAATTTTCCACAAGTTAAAACAGAAGAGAGTAGTTAAATATCTTACTTTCTAGCTGGATCACTTAAAATAAGTGAAGCAGAAACACTATGAGAAAAGTCAAAATGCATTAATGGAAACTAGTGTTTCCTGGGAGGTGAAATCACGCCCCATAACAAATAATTAGCATAAAACTCTCCTGCAGCCAAGGCAACAAGTACTGTATAGCCCTAATACTACTACAGCACTACTTCACACTCAGCTACCCAATCATTCCAGAACTGCGAGGCGCACAAGGGACCCTCTGAGTAGAGTCAAGCACTACCCTAAGTCGATTTCCACTGGAGTTTGTAACCACTAATTTGAGCAGGAAAAGTAATAAAATAGTAATGACTGAATTCTGAATATCCTAGATCTGGTTGGGAAGAAAGTAAAGAGAGATATAATGTATACTAATGTCCTAAAATTAATTCTCTCCACACTTTGAAACCCATCAAACTCCATCCTAAACCCCCTACAGGCTGCAGATTTTTACACTTAGGAAAGAGGTGTAGAATATCTATAGCAGACTGACAGGTGACAGTCTTCGGTATGCGTCTTAAAAAAATAACTCAACCACCTATCCACTGAGGGGTGCCTGCAGCTTTATTCATGAGAGTTTGAAAGCCAGTTGAGAGCTGACTGCTTCTTGTATCAAATCACTCTCCTTACTAAACCAGAAGAAAAATTTTGGCAAATGTTTGGTCAATGATCAAGACAACTGTTGACATTTCAATTGAAATAACCAATATCATATAAAATGAAATGGGTTTACTTTATGGAGGACAGAGAGAAACGGTAGAATGCTAAAGGATTATCCATCCAACTTCATTAAAGGAAGGCTCATGTGAGTTGTTAGCAATAAACGTAGAGAAAAGTATTTCATCAAGTAGAAGAGAATATTTGCGTGAAATGCTTTGAATAATACAGAAGTGGACTTAACTGTCTCAAATGGATAGAACCACTTCCACATAAGAAAGAAACGTATTACTAATTTTTTTTTTTTTAGGAGGCAGAAGGGCACATAAACATGGCAACACATAGTGCCTATGTGCTACTTGGGGCTGGAAATTACTGGAAAGATTCTGCCATAGTTATACAGCTAAAAATGGTGACTGCTCTGCACATCTGCAGCAAACCTGCGATCTCCGGTACTTGGGTTGTTAAGATCCCATTTGACCTTCATAGCTTGCATAAAAAAATAACACACTTGTTCTGGCATGAAGACAGGGTATGTTTAATCCAGCTATGACTGAAATAGCAGGTACAATTCTCAGGAGTTGTGAAAAAAAAAAGTAGAAGTATGCCCTGAATTACACTTCACTATAGTTAAAGGTTTTGTTAGAGACAGATACAGGTGCACACATATCTATGTGCAAGATCTTTATCTCATTATAGTAATGTTTAAAACAATGAGGAAAAAACTTTGCACTATTTCAGAACAAAATACGACAGCAGCAACCAGAAGGAACATTCTAGTTTAGTCAAATCTGACACACTCTGGAAAGCAGTCGTGTGCTGAAGATCCTCTAAAACTCTAGCCCATCTTTCTACCAAGTAACTGATTGTCCACCCTTCAACTTATGTGACTGACACTAAACTTTTTCTAAAATTTGGCATTTTAGTTTCCTATGCTAAGCATTGCAAATTATAGAAAAAAAAAATATGAGTAAAAGTAGGTCACAATTTTTCCAATACACTTTGTTCACTAAGAAAATCAAGAATGCCCTTTCGAGGGGTGGCTATGAATAGGTTAAGAGATGCACACTGTGAGCTAGGGAAAAACAAAGAAAGAAAGATACCAAAAGTACTTCCACATTATCTTGAAGATATTAGCAGCTGACAGAGAACTGCCTATCTGAGAATGAAACAACCTTATGAATAGTGAAGAGGGTCTGTGATTACTGGGAAGAGACACAAGTAACTGAGCATAACACCTACCTCTCAAAACTACGGGAAAAAAATCCAAGCTTTCTCTACTCCTGCTCTCCTGTCAACTCAGGTGCCTCAGGTCAGTGTCAATGCTATACGTCTTAAGGACACATAGGGAACAGAAGAGCAAGCAGCAGACTGGAAGATGCAAGACTGAACTCTGTAAGGGAATGATGTTCTCCTTTTGTAACTGAGAAGAAATGGAGATTTTTACCTCCAGTCATAGAATCATTGAGGTTGGCAAAGACCTTTAAGATCATTGAGTCCAACCATTAAGCCCGCACCGCGAAGTCCACCACTAAACCACATCCCTCCGCACCACATCGACACAGCTTTTAAATACAGGGATGCTGACTCTACCACTGCCCTGGGCAGTCTGCTCCAGGGCTTGAAAAAACTTTTGGGGAAGAAATTTTTACTCATATCCAACCTCAACCTCTCCTGGTGCAATGTGAGGCTTTTTCCTCTTGTACCTAATATGACAGATAATTTGTGCAACTCACTAGCCATTAACTGTCTATTCTAAGTTCAGAGAGAGGGCTTTCAATAACCTTGCTCTTTGTCTATAGCTTTTTTTTGTGCAACCTCAATAAAAGAGAATGAGCAGCCCTCCCTTTTTTCTTCCAGGCAAGAAAACAGATTTCAACTGAAAATGGTAAACAAAAGATTAATCTTTAAAAATATTTATGAAGTACTACACAGTTGTATGTCCTTTAGAAACCATCTATGTAATACTTTTAATCACTTTTTATTTCTCTGTTTCAGACAGAAATTTTCAAAACCTAATTACTATATGGTATCTTAGAAGATAGCTCACAACACGAATCTTTCCTATGGTGTATATTAGCTATTCAGAGAGATGCTGCAGAAATATGTGGTATGAAAACATGCCCTTACATTGCAGGTGAATAATAATTGAAAATAAGAGATGCAATGAAACTGTAACTCCGCAGTGTAAGCAACATGACCAGTGGGTACTCTCAGTGTACACCTACAGCTGGTGTCACTGAAGTGATTTCAGCTCAAGCGGAAATTCCCAACCTCGCTTCTGAAGAGTCACCTGCAGTTTGATGGACCGACCCAACAGCAGGCAGCCAGTGCTGCCCGAGATGCCCTACGGCATCCAAGATGCCTGCATAGTGCTGGCAAATGGGATAATGGCTCTGAGGGATAATGACAACAGCAGGACAGGAGATTCACTGCATGTTAGACAATAAAGTCCTGTCCCTAACAACACCTAAACCAGCTCTAAGATACCAAACACAGGTCAAAAACAGAGGTCATCTTAGTTGCAAAAAATCAATGTATCAGTTCAGGCAGAGGCTGAAGGCAGTTATCCACACTGAGCTGCGTGCTGTCACGGCTTCACCTCTACAGATCCTGCAGACCTACCTGCACAAGCCACAGAACACCGGTCACGGCAACCAGAGCACACAGACCTCCCAGAGGCAGCACAGCTGTGGGTGCACCAAGCCAGATGCTGCTGCAGAAAAGAGCATCTTCCCCAACTCACCTCAGCTGCTCCTGGGCCTCTCACGGGAGATGAGAAAGTGCAGCTGTCTTGTCCAGCTTGTAGGCTGCTCAGAACAAGTGGCAAAGAGCCAAAAAAAAAAAAAAAGGCACATCGACTTGGAGCTATTTTTAACCCTTCATCTGTTTGTGTTTCACTGGAAACAAAGGTAGTTTCAGATGTTTCTTTCATGTCTGGCTTATGACTTAGACAAACTTGTTTTCTTAAGCATTACTAAGAATCAGATAAACAGAGCACTTCAAGTCCCTTGCTTTATGCTGACAGACCATTCATGGTAACGTACATTTCCTCCAGGTCCCAAGACAAGTATTAGAGTTGAGATCCTTTGAATTAAGGGAGTTTGTAGTCTTCAATATTAATAAAGTTAATTAGGCAGAAAAAAAAAGACTAACGTAGAACACATTAAAAAAAGTCTTTGCTGGTATATTTTCTCTGAAAACCTAAGCTCACGTTTTTCATTCTGTGTGAAAAGCTTCTTTTCTTGTGTACATTCAAGCACTTTAGTAGCAGAGCATTGAAAATGTGGTTGAGAGTGCGATAAATCTGCAAGGACAAATCAAAAGCAACCTAATTGTCTTGTTTTGACTACAGCCAGCCCAGCAACTAAGCCTTTTAAGGATGTGGAATATAAAACCTTTTTTTTTAATGACTGCAATTGAGTTCCTGCCACTGTTGGTCACCTAAGGAAATCCTAAACGATGTAAGTTTTCCCATCCTGGAGATAATGGATAAGGGAATACAAGTATTACCTCACTTGAACAAAAATTACAACAGTACTGAATTTAGGTTTTTCAAGGTTGGCTAAGGAAATAAAAGGGTTTGTTATTTCTAGTTGATTGGTTTCATACTTCAGTGGTTCAAGAACAGCCTTTGCAGCCACAGTCCTGTATCCAAATGTTACAGGCGCTGAGGTATTAAATCTCACCCAGGATTCACTGTTACAAGCGGTGGCTTTTTCCCAGCTTCCACAGCAATCACCTTGGCCGTACAGATGTGTTCATGGTACAGAAGGACTACAAGTGCTTATCACATATAATCTACATTACTTGATATATTTCAAAAGTAAAAAGATTAAATCATCCAACTACGAAGCAATTTCAGCTGTTACCTAACCTTTCATTTGAATCAATATGCAAATTCACTCATGCATCACACGGGGTTTTTTCAACCCTATTTATATTCACAGTTCAAAATACCATTAATTAGCAAGTACATTATTTTATTTAAATAGTTTTAAGGGGTTTACAAAGTGATTTTTTCCTCAATACATTCATTCTCCCAGCCTTTTTGCCTCCAGAAATCTACCAAGTATTAATTACTGAGTTTTGTGTATACAAGACTGGTCAGGAACACTCAGCAGAGGGCTTTGAGAAGGTACATCAGCTTATGCAGCACTCTTTTTAGTCCTTTTATAACTTTGCAAACATTTTATAATTTTTTTTAAAATACATTTTTTTGCTACAAATTCTAAAATGCAATGAATTATGAAGTGATAGATGTAACACAGAAATGATTACTCTCTTGCACAGTAACTTCAGCAGCTGCACACTGTTACTTTCCTGTCCTCACAAATGAGAATCCTTCTCTTTTTATACTTACCATCCACATCATTTATGTTTTAGTGCAGCCCTAAACCTGATTTCTTCAGAGAAGCACTGAGAACAGAAGGGAGGACAACTCCTAGGAGGCTGTTGGCAGTATAGCCCCACCAGTTAGCTGAGACTGTGATAAACTGGTGAGCCTTGTAAGCAGTACCTGCTTGCTACCAACTGTTGGGGTTCTTTTATTACTTAGTTGATTAACTCACTACTCCTGCATAGAGCTGCATTTCAGGAGTCTGCCATGAAAAGTAATGATTCTCCTCAGAGCGCTCATGGAATCATAAAGTGCAAGAGCAGAAGGTGGGAAGCGCTACCCACCATTAACTATTCCCCCGCACACAACTCCGACTCTTAGCAAAATAGAGCAAAAATAACTATTTCATATCTTGACTTGAACCAGCTTCATTCCTCCCCTCCCCGTTACAAGGAACTAAGTGGTCTTTGAAAGCATGATTATATACGCAACATATCTCCTTAAAAGCATTATTAAAATTTTTATTTAGCAAAGAAAGACACCACTAACATTGAAGATGCAGCAGCAGGCATGAACTTAATTCTATAATGCAATTCAATTCCAAAATTATAGACAATTTCAAATGCACTTAATGAAGTTACACCATTAAAATACAGCACAAACACCCACCCAAATACTGCAGCCTTTATTCATTCCCACCATATATCTGATTCTTTGCAAAAATGCTTCTGCCACTTATTCAAATTTGAAGACTGCTCTCATATGGAAAGTTAGAAAAGTAAGAAAATCCTCAAATCCATTAAGAGCTGAAGACATAAACCGTGCGTATTCAAACATGCTATAAATTCATATAAAAAAAAGGTTTTATTCTTCATCTTCCATGCAGTGTAAATAGGGGATGGTTCCACATGCATATATGGGCACTCGGTTGAAACCCTGACCATCGGTGTTACCTGGCAATTATTTTTTCAGAGATTCCTTTGCTGCTCGTGTGGTTTTGGGACTGGAAATTAGTGGAAAACATAGCAGGCAACTCAGTTGCTAATACACAAAGTCATAGAATCTACTTTACTATTCAGCAGTTCTTCATTTGATTCTCAGTTAGAAGAATATTTTTGTATCAACCACTGTTTGAAGTTATTATTAGTTCAATTAGCGCATCTAGATGACTAGGAAAAGCTGTGCAGGAGCTGACAGCCGCTACAAAAGCTCTCAGATTTGTGTTTGAGAGGTTCTAGATTACATTCTCAGCAAGAGATTGGCACAAATCACAGCTGGAACAGAATCGCATCATTACATTGTGATCACAATTAAAACAAAAAGAATTTCTAAGGCAAGCAAATAGTTCTTAAATCGTGTAAAAAGAAAACAAATTAACTAGTCAAAATATTCCTTGAAAAACACAGCACTTAGGAAGGGTCGAATGCTTATTTCTCAGCCATTCTCTAATCTGCCAAAGGGCATGAACAATGAAATGCATTTTCAGGGAGCCTTTAGAATCCAAATATAACATCTCATTCCATTTGAGATGAGGAATGCTCAATATATTCCATTCCTGAGCCATCCTACCTGATAATATAAATCCCTTATTACAGTCCACAGACAGGCTGGATGAAGTAGCTCCCTTCTCATTCAAGAAACAAAGCAGCAAGAGTACACACAGCAAGCTAGATACGAAGTGAAGAACATTATGATTTTTTATTTTTTTTCTGAGAAAGACAGCGAACACGTAAGGGTGAAGCTTCTGCAGAAAACTGAATGACCGGGTTGGCATCCAGTTCTCAGTTTACAAAGTTTAAAGTTTCAGAAATCATGAATGTCTTGGCTACAGAAAGGCAAATAAAAAAAGAAATACCAATTTGCTAAACATCCCAAAACACATCTCAAAAAGCTGTAGAAGGAGCTGGCTAGAATGATAACGATCTACAGAATTTGACTGACGTCAATTCCACCTCTTGAAAAACTGAACTGAGGGAATTTTTAGAGAGGACAAATTATCATATGAAAATAGGAGATACGTAGCATTATTTTCTTTACAACAGAAAGAATGGCAATTCAATGGTTCACATCATCATTCAGAAAGGAATAATCACAAACGTCCAACTACTTTGGGCAGCTGTAATCACTGCTACAGCAAGCTATTACATTTAAAGTGCACCCAGTTATTGAAGAGATATAACATGGAAAAAAAATATAAATTAATTACATAACTCTGTAAGAGTAGAACTAAAATAACTGGTAAAGCTGAACACGCCAAGTAAACAGCCACACCACATTAATCTTCTCCATGAAAAGTAACTCATGTCCTATTTCATTATCAATCAAAAAATTGAGTGCTCTCTGAGGGAAAAGGAAAAAAAAAAAAATAATCAAGTTGTTTTCCGTATCCCAGGTTTCAATTCTAAAACTTAATTTTAGAGAATAATTCTCTCCAACAACATTGGGATCTCTGCAGTGCACCCAGAGCTCATACTAAGGGCTTCCTGGAAGGAATCTGTCTCCATTCACTGCTGCAGCAGGCTGGATGAATGAGGTGCTTCCTTTGCATCTCTCAATGTTGTCAGAAATTAGAACAAGTGTGATTGCTGCAATGTAATTGGATTGCTGCAGTTGGTATAATACTAAAAACCTGCTAATTATGCAGACTATCACAGACAAATGCCTGCCTATTAAAGCCCTGACAATTTCCCATCTTAGTCACTTCACGTGTCCCACTCAGACTCCCTTTCCATCTTGTTGACTGCTAAAATAAACGCTGATTTTGGTTACAAATCTTTCCACCAGTTTTAGGCATCTGACGGTAGTTTACTTGATTACAATCTACAGGGATATTAAAAAAAAATTAAAACTGTTATACAAGACAGTACCAGAAAAAGCTTCCTAATTTTTAGCATCTCCCCTAGCCAATTTGAGGTACGCCACTCCTGAGGAAGGTATGACTTGACTGAACAGCACCAAAATAAAATCCAGACTAATTTAATATCCCATTACTCTGAAAAAAGACTCAAAATTATACTTTAGAAGAACCAGGTATCTTTATGAATGTAATTAAAATTGATTTGGCAAATGCAAGAACACCACTTGAAAGAGTGAACTAACTGTGTTCCTTTTATTAGTCTCTCTAACCTCACTAACCATTTAGGTCTCTCTCATATGTAATTAAAACTTAACTGCAAGTCATTGACATTTCATTAATGTCTGCTTGGTACAAAAAGAAAGCTAAAGTAATAGAATATAAAGAGTATACCTATCTAGAACAGCAAAAAAAATAGCTATTAACAAAAGTTTAGCAGACATTTGAGATGGTAACTATATGAATAATAACAAGTTTTACCAACAATTGAATTCACTCTACTCAGAGATTTAACTTTGAAACTTTTCAATATTTTATAGACTACAGTGGCCTTTCAGCAGCCATGGTATGTCGCAAAAGAATTTTGTTCTCTTGGCACAGGGTGCTTCAAGGCCTATTGTCACTTTGGAAGGGAAGTAGCCTTGAGGACACTAACTTCATGAGCTCAGGTGGAGGTGTCAGGACACACATTGTGACAATAAAACCAAATTCTAGTATTTGCAGGAAACATTCAGTCCCAACTCAGCAATTTAAATGTGGCGCTCTGCACAGGTGCTGGCGTAGCCAGTTACAATGCCCCATTTCAAATACTAGAAGACAACAAAAGTGGGGACTCTTTGAAGCACATTTAGGGTCACACCATCACACTCTATTAATAATTTTAGATCCTGTTATTGTACCTGTAAGTTTCATAACTGGGAGCAATTTTGCTTTAAGACAATACTCAGTAGATTCAAATTTATACAATCTGCCATTGTTTTAGGCTCTTTCTACTCACAAGTTCTTGGGAAGGTCAATACTATTAGCAAAACCCAATCTGCCTTCAAAAGTCTGAATTCCTTTTTTAGTTCGCTTCTTAGTTGCTGCATTTTCCTAGGGGAGGCATTATTCATTCATTACTCAGGTTCAAGAGCTTCATTTCATGCACTGCTGGAATTGCCACTGACTGACATCACACCACATGAGTTCCTGCACTGCTTCCAGCTGGTCCTGGCAAGCCTCAGTTGGACCTGTCTATAGTATAACTGAGCCGTCAAAAATTCCTTACAAATACCAATCGTCTCCTATCTGGGACTGTAAGACCTTGGCAGAGCTGTTTGCCAGCAAGTCCCCTGCATTCACTTACTTTACAGTATTCCTTTTTATTCCAGTCCCTGAGCAGCGTATTTCTCCCCAGCTTACAATAACTTAGTCGCAAGACAGACACACACCTATGCAGGTGAAAGTTCTCGGCTTTCTTCATTATTTTAATACCAACAAAATGGCCGTCAAGAAAGAATGCAGGAAGCCATTTGTGAGCAGGGTTTCCAGTGTCTAGTAACTAATGCACATATAACGGTGAATTATAATAAGACCTTTCTACTTTCACCGTACTCTTGCAGGAACAGTGAATAAGTGTAGTTAATATGCAGTTTTATGACAAATTTCAAAAGAATTATTAATGAGTGTACACTCAACATTAACTCCTTAGGCAGGGATAACACCATGAAAAAAATTTTTTTGCCACTGTACAATAAATAATAAAAAAGCTTGTAGTGAACATTTATCTTTCACCTCTTCAATCTTTTATCATGCAAAAGGTAATAACATCTAGAAGTTAAGATCTTGTACTGCAGCAAAACACAAAGAAAATTTACCAAAAAAAAAATCTTTCAGAAAGACAGATTAGATTGAATTGTTTCAAAATCTGCTACACCAACAGAAGTTTTTTTCTAGAAAATTAGAAAACTCTTTTCATTTTGAGGGTAAATGAGGGTCTTTAACTGAACACTGGCTGATTATTTTAAATAAAGCATTTTTCCCCATTTGAAATGCAGATCTTGCATCCATGTAAGCCACATGTTTTCTTACAGACTAGTGAGAAAACATTTGTCACAGTTTCACTGACTGCGCACTCAAAAAATATTCATTTTAAGGTATGTGTACAAAGGTTTAATTTCCAACCACCTTCTTTGTTCTCTCTTTTCTGTCCCATCATCTGCCCCTCCCGTATCTTGCTGAAACATACAGCTGGCTCCACCTATTTGGGCAGAAGGAAGAGCTCATTTCCAGTTTAAAACCTGTTTTACATAGTGAAATGGAATGTTCAGAATCTTTCCAATGCTACATATACAGGGGAACATCATCTTCAACTTATTTTTGACCTAGTCTCCCACCTCATGCCCATCTTAAGTTGGCCAAATTGAAATAAATACATGAACCTCTCTAGGTTAGTAAAATAAGCGATGACAGGGTTGCCTAGAATTCTCTTCCTCCTCTAGACAAGTTCTCCGTGTAATCTGGTGTCTATCACAACTGGCCTGATTTTCTGATGTACTAAAACTCCACAGGTGACAACACACTTCCAGTTGCCTGTTCTAGGTTTTAAAAGAATTAATATTATCACATGCTGGTTATCGCTTATGAAAGACTAGTACTATAACCCTGCTCCCTTTTAAGACCAATCATGTCCTACAGACAACCGAAGTAAATTTGACTAATACAGAGCAACATGATTACTTCAATTTCATGTTAGACTTGAAGCTATAACACAGAATGTTGACTATTTCTTAGGAGGCAGCCATAAGTGTAATGTGTGTCCCAATTTCTGCTGCTGTAGTAGGACAATAGCATATTTTTTTCAAAGGCATACGTCATTAATGTCTCAAGAGAGTTTTAGGTATCGGATGTCAACTAATATTAAAACCAAACACTTGAAAAATTAAAGCAATTTTTTCAGATCACTTCAGATTTAAGTCTGAATTCTCAAATAGCTGCAACTGAAATCCAACAACATCTAAACGTATTTAGAAGTGAGACACTGTGCAAATTCAACAGAACAGTCACTGGTACCAGGGCTGCCTCACACTCTTCAGTTCTTGGGAATCTGTTCCTCTTCAGGCCGTTACACACGCTCAATGGATCACGTTCTTCCACCAGTTTCAGAAAAACAGTATGTACAAAATTGTTAAATTGTTGTTTCTAAGCTGTTTGGGACACAATTCTGGGTTAAAATTTGACTCCAAGAAGTTAGTTTCAACAATTCTAACTGAAAGAAAGGTTTTTCTTAAAAACGCACTCAGTGAAAAGATTAATAACAGCTTCCATAGCTTGGCTAGGCAACCCCTCACAAAACCAGGGGGCACTCGACACACAACCGCAAACTCCCCAATTTTGCAGAGAATGAGCATTTTGCAGAGAATGAGCTAAAGAGTCAGTCCTGCTAATGTCACTCTCACCTTAATGATGATCATTAAAACCACATTGGAAATTAAAGACTGAGTACAATGTTATACAACTTATCCTAGTAACATTAAGACCTTGCACAGTTGGACTTATTTCCTTAAGCTGGAGTTTTTCTGTTGGAGTTTTTCTGCATCACCCAGAAAAACCAACAGGAAATACTGGATAAAACAGTAGTTACAGAATAACTATCAATAACGCAGTAATGAGTATTGGAACTAAAAATTATGTCCTAGCATGAGGTTTTAATGACGACATAGTAGCTCCAAGGACTAATTGAGCAATCTTCTAGAAAGCTCATTTCCTCTCCCAGAACTTACAAGACAGCATTTAGGTTTCACTCTTAAGGAAACACAAAACCAGAGAAGAAAGCTATAAGATACCTGGGCCATCTTCACAAAGATTAACTCTAGCTGCTCTGAAATGCAAGCTTCCAGAGTACCACTCAGCATTTGTTTGCCATCATGACTTGCAGCGTGGTATGACAGGAAATAGCTCAGACAGATATTCCCAATTAACAGAACTGGTTTACCCTGTGTGCAGCCCATTCTAAAAAACATATTCACATTTTTTTAAGAATATGAAGTTACAAAAATGAATTTAAAAGAAATGAAGTTTAAAAATTTTAATCGAAGTTACAGAAATAATATCCGCTCACATCTTTTCAGCAAGAGGACCATGATTCTGCTTTAGCGACTGAATTTTGGCACAAAAGCCGCAAGCATCTGAAGGCTTATTTCAGTCTCCTGTTATGCTGAGTAATTATGACAGTCAAGATTTGTTAAATTACACTATTATTAAACAGTTAACACTTAAAACTGTTGATAGAATA
Source organism: Baryphthengus martii (assembly GCA_013396935.1). Taxonomy (NCBI): domain Eukaryota; kingdom Metazoa; phylum Chordata; class Aves; order Coraciiformes; family Momotidae; genus Baryphthengus; species Baryphthengus martii. Next base: position 158,161 of record VWZK01002445.1, on the reverse strand, counting down.
TAAAAAGTAAATCAAGGAAAATGGGCCGCTTGTAAAGAGACTATAGAGCACAGAGAGGTCAGAGCCGTGATGTCGGCTCACAAGCTCTCCTGCTGCTGAAGGCATCTACAACACGCACTCGTTCTCATGTTGGAACAGGATTTTTGCCCTTTCTTCACAGGGAACACTTTAGTGTCTCACATCTAAAGTGAGATTTATTCAGCTCAGCTGTCAAAGGTGCAGTTCCAGATTTCTTCACGTGGCTCTAAAGGTCAAAACCATGCCTCTTCAGCTCAGGACACCCTTGATGCTCTTTATCATAAATCAAGGTCAAGAAACTGTTTTCTCTCATGAAAGGACGAGCAACAGTTAATGTCACAATCAACAGCAATATCAGGTGCAGCACAAGGAGCAAACAGAGGCAGTTTAACTAATATGGCATTCCCTTCCCTTCCCGCAAATCATTTCTGGTGCTAAAGGAATACTTTATATCAAGTTACCTTCTTAAGCCACACAACCAGGGCTCATATAAAATGAGAGAAATTGAAACTATTTGTGTTTAAAGAAAAATATTTATCAACATTGTATGAAAATATTTCCACATTCTAATTCATGAATTTTCTCTCACAATCACCTACAGCACTTCAATTTGTTTGCCCTTTATATAAATTATAAACAAGTAGCGCACAGGAACTAAGTTGTTCTTTCCTCTCAAAGAAAATAAATCTGAATAATTAATTGCCAAAAACCTGCCCAGTTGTTTCTGCAGTTCATGCTACCAAGTACGTTGCCTAGGACTGCTTAGTATACAGAGTTTTGGCTGATAAAAGCTCAGCTGGAGAGCCAATACATGCACAGATTCAGGATGCGCAGTAAAAGCCGGTCGTATAAAGGCAAAAAAAGCAACGCTGAAGACAACGTCAAAGTTTTCCGCTGGGCAGACCCGCTCACTCCAGAAATCCTGGAATACATGGGCAAACCAAATAATTACCCCAGCACCTGGCAAAGCATCCAGTAACTATTTCAGCCTACCAATAGAGAACCAGAAATCACTAGATACATCACTGCACTGCCATACTTGCACTTTAGAGCCAAACCCAAAGAATTAAACTTTTCCAATTAGGTTATTACACATTCAACTCTATCCTCTGAAAAGAGGAATTTAAATTATTAGTAACCTGTTTCCAGGACATTGCTTTATGATAGAGAAAGCAAACTGCTGACAAAACCATCCACTTGATCCCGTAGCGTTATTTATAGAGGATTACATTAGATTTAGCAGAGATTACATTTACATACAATATGAAAGCTGAGGGCTACAGTTAACACTTTTCTCCTATTATAGCTATTTTCACTGCAAGAGTTTATTTCTTCCTCTTATACAATCAGTTTCTTCCACCAATAAATTCGTTAAAAAGCTTTCTATCCTATTTCCATTTATTTAGTCATGATACACTTGAACAATAAAGAAAAACGCTTCACCAAGGAAAAATACTCATTCTCTCTAAATGTCTATGTAAGACTTGCCATATGCACGGTTGTGTACGGTCACATATGATCCTACAGACATGTAAGATCCAGGAGAAACAGTGAATGAGACGTGTTCAAAGCGGAAGACGACAGCACGACGGAAGGTGGCTGCCAGCAACACAAGACAGCAAAGATGGTCCACAGAGTAGGTGAGAGCCACCCCAGCAGACCACAACCATACCTCTGTGAACTCCTTTCAAAATACAAGTGTTGATGGGTGCACGCACATATAGAAACACACTATACAAGTAGAATTGCATGAGATTACATTTTGAAATGGATATAGAAGCGTATGTAATAGAATTGCTGAACTATTTCCATTCTCCCTCCACCCCAATAATATGTCAGGAAATTAAAATAAACTTCTTGTCCAAAAACTTCTAAAACTTTAGATGGATCTGAAAGGACAAGAGAACTGATCTTCAGTGGAAAAAAACAACTTACCTTGACTATTTCAGAAAAGAAGTTTTACACAGTTTAGGAACATTAAAATTCCTGTGGAGAGGTTTTTCTAATTACTTGTATTTTTATGTTCTTCTATTCCTTTTGATCATGTCATAGCAAAGTCATTACAGATCAATATATTGCCCGAGAGGTCAAAAGCACTCAAAGCAAAGGGTTATTTGGACATACCATGTACTATTATAAATCCTCATAAAGAACTACTGCTCTACTTGTAAAGCAGAGATAATAAAGGAGTAACTAGATCAAAATTGAAAGAAATCACTTAGTCCTTAAAGTTAATTGTTTCTCAGTACTTTCTGACTTTTTTCCTACTACAACTGACCACGAATGGCCTCCTTTATTTCACATGATTAGAAATAGCATTTAATTTCATGAACATTTGATTCGGTAGTGATTAAATTTTTAGTATTTTGTGGTTGCCCTTCTATTTTGTATCAGAGAGGTTTTGAGAAGAAGAATGTCCACCTTTGCAAGTAACTATCTGACCATAAAAGGGCAAGTTCATGGCAGTTCATGAATGAGAAAAGGAGAAAGATGAGACAGAATGAGAAACCCTGAAATAACAAAATCGGAGTTTAAGTCTTTATAAAAATGTCTTTTTGTCTACAAAGAATGTCATGTACAGCTGCAGTTGTTACCTAAATTTCTGCAAAGTCTCACAATAATTGAAGACTGATTCGTGAATTAGGATTTATGAGTTAAAAAGATGTATATTTTTTCCAGCAGCAAACTGGAAATTGTCAGAACCTGTTTTGATAGCAAATTTAAATTTTAGTTCCTCAACTCTTCCAGGAACAGGATGAAGCTGCTTTTTAAAATAATAAGATTAAAATCTTTGTTACAAGTAATAGTTTGGATTAGTAAATCAGGACTAACAAAAAATCTCAGACAACAATGCAGTTGGGAGTTTTACTCTGAGCCTTCCAGATGTCTAAGAGGCAGACATATGTTTTTCTTCGGTTGTGTGCCCATATACAGCAACAGCACACGCATCCATGGTCCTGCCTTCACAATCTACACCACCATTTTAAAGTTGTAATTACTCATATCCTCTTAGGAGAAATTTTGAGTTGACTGGAAGACCAATACAGTCAGCAATCTTTACACAGTTATCAAGATTTCCACTTTATTTCAGCAAATACTATCTCCTGCTCTTCTTTACTCTTAATTTGATGGATTTGAGCCTCTTAACACTGCTTTTAAAGGCAACAGTTTAATTGTATCAAGAGCACAACTGCATCAACACTATTTGGCAATATTGCTTCACAGATGCAGAAAACAAGTAATAGGAGTAATTATTTGTTTAATACAATTGCCAGGAAAATGTGTTTTGGAAGGACAGAGACCCTGCTGTGTCAGATGCTGCCCTTGGCCCAGCAGACAGCAGGAATAATTCCACAAAAAAACAAGGAGGTGATTTACACTTTCTTGAACCAAGATCAGCATATCCAGAAGGCTGGAACCCCAGGAATGCTTCAGACAAGCAGCAGATTCAGAGAAAAGCCTGTGGAGGCCAAAGCTTTTTAAAAAGAACATATTTCAAAACTCTGTCAAGCAAACAGAAATGCTAAAAGAGAAAGCCAATCAGATGCCACCATATCAACCATAACACAGAGCAGTTCAGAGCAGTTCAGAGCAGTTCTTTCAAAATATTTTATTTACTTTTTCAAAAATCTCTTACCATTTAAAGAAAAAGCCTCCAAGCACCTCTAAAGTATCAACACACACAGCCATGGAAACACACATAAAAAACAGAAACCATGTCTGTGCAACACGCCTTTACTTTGGGACAGCTCGCACACTACTTACTCTACTTAAACCATTCAAATCCAAGTGCAAGTCATCTGGGCCAACTACAGAATGGAAATATATACAGCGCAGAGAGCAAAATCTTCTTTTTCTTCCTATTATGAAACCACACTCCCACTGCCCTGCAGTTTCCCCAAGAAACTAGAAATTCCCTTTCTCTTTTCTACTACCTTTAGTACCTTTCCACACCCTCACACCTTGTATTTCCATCTTCGCACATCATCCACGCAGAGGACACTGATACTCCATTCCGATTTTTACAGCAGTACCTGAACCACTGGCATGAAGTCGAGAAGTATTTCTGATACAGAGGCTTTCTATTCTGATTCACATCAAGATTGCGTGCTGAAATTGAACTCTCCCTTTAGACAGTGCCAAGTTCTGCTTGAATGAGGACTACAAGTAATCCCCTGCTATATTAGGTGATATAATACAGGGCACCCAGTACCTCTAGATAATTGCAGGGCAGGTTACAAATGAAGATTAATCTTTTTCACTTTGATATGAAGCAAATAGCTGGGGGGTTAAATTGTACCATCAAATCACTAAGACATGAAAAGTTTAACAGTATTAACACCGATTTTCAATTCTAAAGTGAAAGAGTACGGATCCACTAAGGCACTAACAGATTTTAAGGACTTAGGGATAGATGCACCTAATATCTTGTGCTTTGCTCTTCCTCCTCAAGCTTCTACTCACTGAAACCCAATTGTCCTTGCTCCCACCCCTTCTCAGACAACTGTTACACCGCACAAAGTGATTCACTGATTGTACTTTGTTAAGCAACAGAACACCTAAAATCCATAGATGCATGTTGAGAAAGTAGCTAAACAATTGCATGGGGATTTTGATTACCATAGACATTTACTTTTATTAAAAACATTATTCAAGTGTGAACATGGACTGAACATCTCATGCAGTGCGTTCAGTCAACAGCAATGTTTTCACCTCCCAGCGGGCCGCAAGCTAAGCTCTGGCTTCATGGCACAGCGTGAGGCAGAAGAATCTAACCACAGAATTATCCCATTTATCATCCTAATTACGCCTCAGAAGCTGCTGCATTAGCATCAATATCCGCATCAAATTCCAGATATCACTGCGAATTCTCAGGCAAGAAGTATTCGTATGCGAAAGACAGAACTGCCTGGGCAGAAATCAATGGGACATTAATTTGCCCCTGCTCTGAAGATCCTGATCGGATGAAGAAATACCTGTGTTCAATAACATTCATGTGCAACTCCACAGAGCTTCTTACAGAACCCTGAGAGCAACCCAGATTAACAGTTTATAGTCTCTCATCAAGTGCAAAAGAATCTTTCATGAAAGATTTTTAAGAGACATGTGAAAGGAAAAAAGGAAGATCCCCTTACTCAGCAAGTATACTTAGAAAGATAAAAAAAGATGAACAGAAAATAAGATATTCTGTAAGATGCATCATGGATAATACTAATACTGTTGAAACACCATGATATGGCCAGTTGTGACCAACACCAAAGAAAGCTGTCACAACAAGGTCATAGTGTTCTCACACTGCCCATCACAAAAAAAAAAAAAAAAAAAAGGGCCAAATGTATGAAAGGATTCATGGGAAAACCAACCCATAAAATTCATTTGAAAGCCACTCTAAATCCAGTTGTGAGTGTAAGGTTTTGGGTTAACAGTGTTGGAACATGGACACTAGGCATAGAAAAGCAGCTCTTTAACTGTCCAGCATCTTATCAAGGAAGATTGATAGGGACTGCAAAGAGAATAAGCATTGACTCAAACTCTTCCCGGACAGACAAATTGGATTTTTTTAATCTAGTGTGGTCAATATCAATGTAAAACCCCCTAGCTTCTTCCTACGCAGCTACAAACACCCAAAGCGCCAAAAATGGGGAACCAGAACCTTTAGCACATTAATTTTTCTCAAGAGGAAAATATATTTCTCACAATTCACATAAATTCTTTGATTCAGATCTGAGACACCCTTCACATTTAACAGCAATAGACTTTTCAGTGCCTTTACATAAGAACTCTCAGACAAGAATCTTTGTTGATGAAACATTCAGTTGCCACTGAACGTTACTACAGCTTTATTATCTTCTGGTGGTGCCTGAAAATTAATCAATTCTAGCCCACCACTAAAACCTGTAAATGTTTTCTTGACTGAATTTGCTATTCCATACTTGTGCAATTGATTCACTCAGCATTAAACTTCTTTGCCCACTGTAATAAAAAAACAAACCCAAACCAAACCACAAAACCACACATACCACAGCCAGTTTAATCAAAACCAGCATGTCTTGGAGGGCCTAAAAATCAATGGGAAGCCACAGGCAAATGACTGGAAATAGACACAGCAGCTTTCCCTTTTTATTTATATACTCTGGCCAGGTTTGTTTACTTTGGATGTTTCATTACAATTAAGAACTTTATGTCTACAGTTACTTGAATCATAACTACACTTATTTGATAGAAAAATGTTGGAAATACAGTAAGCTCTTCCCAGAACCCATCAAATCATTGTAAAACAGTCATCTAAAAGAAGAGCCATGTAAACATGATACTATCCCACTGGCTAAACTACTACAAATCTTGATTGTATTTTTAGTATCACAGGCTACTTGAAAATTAACCTGGCTTTTTTGTTTAGTGTTATTTATTCTTAGATAATGAAAGCTAAATTCAACAGCAGCATCCTGAGTGTAGAGTGATTGTCCACGCAGAACAAAGAAATACTATTATGCTGATATTAAGGTACTCGGGATAGAAGAATAGATCCCCTACCTAAGTCCTAATGGAACCATAGTCTTCTTTACTGTCTCCTCTAACAGCACACTGTGTGAAACCCTGCATGTTAAACAGCAAATAATAATCTACAGAGAGTGCAATCAGTGATAGGAGCTGTAATTTAAGGTAAAAACAGTCTGTTCACAGACTTAAAACAAAAGACAAAGAAAACTTGTAGGAGAAAGTATCTCCCAGCAGCACAAAAGGCATCATATTAAACAAAAAATTATTTTCCAATAAAATGTATAACACATTTTGAAAAGAAGAAATGGTCACGATAGGGGAAAACTTCTAAATTATTAAAAATATGAATTGATTCAATTTTATTCTTATGAAGACTAAAATAAAGCTTTGTCTTTATTTCATTCTGAGACCTCTTCTCAAATAAGAAGGAATCCCTGCTGTTGCACTTGTGGTTATATTATTCCCCCTTGTATTATATGAAGAAAAAATTAATTTAAGAAATTATTTTTTAAATAGCTCACAAATTATCTTAGTTCCCCCTTTACCCTCTTGAAATGTTATCCACCAAACTTGATTTCACAAAAGGACATAAAAGGAGATAAAAAAGGATGGAGACATTATCCTGGTTCTTTATTTTTGTACGTCAGTGCAAACAATTAAATTATATTTAACGTTTTATCTGTTAGCTACTCCTGATAAAGCAACAAGGTACTTCCATCTGAACAGTAGTTTCTGCCACTTATTGCTTTTTCTACATTAATATTTCATGATATTTAAAAAAACAAATCAAGAACAAAGTCAGCAGTAAAATAAAAGAGAGACCAAAGAGTCATTTCGGGCCTCATTTGCTATTCATTGTGTGTGGTTTAACAAATAATGTGTCTGCGTTGGATTTTATTATGTTACCGTGTGACCTGCAGAATCTCAAGAGACCAGCTAAGAAGAGATGAACATTATTCCATTAGTGAGAAAAATCAATAATAGCAGTTACACACTTCATACAGCCTTTTGCAAAACTTCTGTTTTAATAAAACCTTAATTCATATTCAGTTTTTAAGAAGAACACAAAAAAATCCTTAGCTTTCCCTAGCCAAAAAAAAAAGTGATAGAAAACTGTGTTCCATTCAGAATCAAGGCCATCTTGTTGTTACGCATAAATAGATAAAATGCAAATGTAAATAGCATCTGTATTACAATGCACAGTTGTGGTTGGAGGTAGGTGGGTGGGGTTTTTTCTCTTTCAAACTATTCTTATCTATAAATTCATAGCTATTAGGAGTAACATCCATATTTGACACTATCTAGGAATGCTAAACTCAGAAAACCTACACAAATGGAAATTAGAGATAACAAGAACTAAGTGTTCTGCCTGAAAAAAAAAAAAAAA
>VWZK01002445.1:128637-150247 GCA_013396935.1 Baryphthengus martii | reverse complement strand
ATCACAAAAAAAAAAAAAAAAAAAAAAAGAATTATGAAACTAGCCTGTAAGCTTTTCTCCCATTTCTGTTTTCTTAGGCTCCTTGAGTTCTTTTGCTGAAGGAGAAATCTAACCATAAACTGAGGTAGTAAGAAAACTAGCCAAAACTCTAAGAATAAAAATATTTTTAAAGTTCTAAACACTGATTTCCAACCACTGGCTAATCACTGCATGGTAAACTGCACATTAGCACCTCAGTAATGAGCAGATGCCCCAGTCATCAACTGGGATCCTGCTGTGAGAGATAAAGGCCACCATATTTTAATGACATCGGAAGGCTATAATATACAAAATTTAAAGAATGTTAGCTTGCTGTATAGTGCAAGAGTAACTTGCAAATGAGTAATTACCAGCAAATGTTACCATATTTTTCATTTATTTTTGAAATGCACAGTAATAGTGGTGTTTAAAGGATGAAAGTGCAACAATTAATACCGGAGCAGAAACAACAAACTAAAGTTTTTCTCAGACAGCTTAATAATGCTTAGAATAATGAAATTCCCATCTTCTGCTTAAGAAGAACTATAAAGCAGAAAGACATGTCAATTTGAAGGAAAAGCCACCGTGCCCAATGCACCACTACCAGGGCTTGGGAAATCCTTCATACATAGGGTTGCTCTGTTTATTTCCATAATTACTATTTTTATAACCAGTTCTGTTCCTAAACAGAGCGCTCATAACTTGCTTCATTATCCATCGGTTGCTATGACACTCTATAAGGAAGCTGACAGAGGCCTTTTGCTTTGTTGAACACAGACCGAGAGCATTCACACTCCTGCAACAGAGAAGCTGCAAAAACACACGCTCCAGGAGAAGCTTTCATGCTTTTTGGACCATCTGGAGAACGAGCCAGGACGCTGCTCAAATCCTTTGACAAAGACAGCAAACACACCTTTCATTCTCAGTTTTGTTAGTCTGGGAAGAGGAACTGGCCCTGGAGACCATTGCAGGAAGGCTGCAACTGGTGCTGTTACCCACCCGAATGTTTGTGTATCCCTATCCCGTATACGGACACAAGTGACATACATTCTCTTCTTGAGGCGATCAAAATAATGAAATAAACCAACTTTATCTATCAGTTCCAATAAAATATGATGCAAGAGGAAGAGAATTCTTTAAAATCTACCAGAGTCACCAAAGAAAAAAACAAACCAAACACAACAGAACAGCTCCAGATTTTAAGACAGCAAGAGGCAAGGAAAAAGGAAACAGCAAAGAGCCAACTAGTTTGAGTATCTTCACGCTAACTAACCTTTTGGGATAGGGCATTTGGGCTGCCAAAACTCCTTTCTTCATAAGTTTTAGTGGAAAATAAACAAGTTTTGATCATGCTACTCTATAAATCAAGGCTTTTTTTTTTTTTTTCCACATTTGCTTTAACAGCAGAGCAGAGAATGAATGACACTGTATTCATCCTACCATCACCACACTGTTACTTTCTGACAGGATCTGAGTGATCACTTTGTCCAAGAACAAAAGGAGGCCGGTAAAGCCCATGTTCTGACTCCACATCAGAAAGCATTGCATTTGTGCTTTCCTCTCACACCACCTCATTCCTCACTCCGCCAGCTACACAAAGTGCAAACACCTGAAGGAGCATCCTGGCGGCACAGCACAGATGACAGGCAGATATTCGCAGAACAGGGCTCATCTCTTCAAGGGCAGAATTTAAAACCACACCACCTCTTTTTGCAAAGAATAAGCAGTGAAGAAGAACAAGCTTCAAGCAAAATCCTGCCTAAAGAATCTCACAGAATCAACAAGGAAGCACAAAGATGAGCAAATCCGTGGTATCTCATGAGTGATTTCTTAGCCCTGTACCCAGAGCCTGCTTTCTTTCCAGCGCCACACTTCGAGGCAAATCCTAATGCAAAGTCACCTTAGTGAGAAATAAGAGTTTATAATCTCCTTGAAAAACCCAGAGCATATTGTTTTGTACTGCCCTAGTCCTGATCTGCAGAACATGTACTATTATGATTTTACAACTGAACGCCAGCTTTGATCCCTTTACTTTCAACCTCACCCACAAGCCACCCCACTGCCTTTGGAAAAAAAACAAAAGAAAAGGCATTAGTCATCATAATTAAAGGGACTGGAATCTAATGCATACTAGTCCCAAGGGTCATTTGATTACAGAACAAACTATAAATACTGTATAACAAAAAAAGGCATGCATTACTTTATGTTAAAAAGCTTGGTTTTTCACCAGGTCATTAAGAAATGTGTAACATCTGCATTGTCTGCACTTCAAACTATTTACACTTCTTGCCTGCGAGAATTTCAAATGAAATGTTAACAATATTGAGACATCAGTCTCATTTATAGAAACAGTTGCCAAAAGCTAATCAATCCATTACTCTATGGATCCGCCACATCTGCTGCTAAATGGAAATGGAACACAAGTTGAACTCCATGTACAATAACTTACTATACTCAGAATATGTAAGGTATATAAGTACACAGAAATAATATGGACTATGTAGTAATGATACTCAATATTTTTAAAGTACAATATTTATTTGAGGGCTCAAATCAGTTTTCTTCAAGAAGTCAACGTAAAATGGCAGACATTTTCCTAAGTCACTCTTACAAATGCATTTAAAAAGAGCTAGCAGCATGAAAACTCTTTTTTAGAGTAGAATTTTTATATAAGACTTCACAAATACATTTAAATTCTAATCAGCAATATAGACAACTTAAGTCAGCCTAAACCTTGGACAGAGTAATTTCCCTCAGTTGCTGGTGTAACATTTTGTATGAGAGGTTTTTAAGATACAGTACAAAAAACTGCACAAGACGTATGCAGTGAATTTTGCCCTGTTATCAGCTGCATTCAGATGTATTAGCAATGAAACTTCTTTTAATCCATCTCCTTTTCAGAAGGGAGCACCACGCTGAGACACAACCTTGGCCATCAAACCAGCTGTAAGCATCTTAGGCTCACAGTGTTGAGCAAATCAGCAACTGCCTTTCTAGTCTTTTCACAACCATTTTGCTTATGCAAAAGCTATTTTGATAAATCCCACCTAATTTTAATATCTTTGCCAATGGCTTCATGATATTATTTACTTTTGGTAGGATGCAGTCAAAAGTTCACTGGGGTGAGTTAGGAATGACAGCAGTAGTCTCGTGCGCAAAATGCCTTATTGCTCAGTTTCACTGAACTCCACAGAGTCAAGAACTGTATCGCTGACTGAAAGGACTTGGCAATTCAATAGATAACCTGAGTAGGTTGTGAGCATCTTAAGAACAAGAGAACAGCAAAAGGTCTAGGTGGGCAAACAGCCTTTTCCAGAAACACAGGAAAAATTTGACCCTAGAAGAAGCACAAAGCAATACTTTCTAGTACATTCTCCCAGCCTCAAACTTGGAAGACTTAGTAAACCAGAGATGAAATTTCCAAATAAAATAATCCCATTAATCTTTTCTCAAATTTTAAAATTAAAATTTTACTTTCTGAATTTAAGAAGCCATGAAATATGCAAACACTCTCTCATTATACTTACCTGAGTTACAAAGAGGGTGCAAACAAGCCCCAGGAGACTTCAGCCCACCTATCCTGACTTCTCAGTTCTCTTGATTGTGCAAGAAGGCAAGTTATTTTTTAAAAAGTGAAGACAAAAACCAACTTCATAATTTGACAGGAAAGAGAAACATTAACTGAAGAAAGAGGAATAAAGTCAATTATAAATTTTAATTAGCTTTCCAAGCTATTCAGTGAATGTTGGTACTCATGAATTGCAATCGATACTGTATTCTAGTGATTTGTTATGCAAATAAAGCACTTCAACAGTATTATCCCATCCAAAAGTTAATAACCTTAACAACAACAACAAAATCTATTTACCGTTATTATAAAGAAGAAGGAAAGAAAGAAAACAGAACTTTAATGCAATTTAAGGTAGCTCTGCAAAGGTACCTCCTTACATTCGGGAACAATTCCCATCATTTGAAAGAGATTTTGATACCTAGATGGTTTTGAAACACCAAACCCAAATTTAAAAGATATAGTTGCTTCAAGGGTTATAGTAGTGAAAAGTGTAGTATTAGCATATGTAATGTGAGTTTACACTCTTCCTATAGTAAGAAGAAAGCCACTATCTCCATTTTGAATGGAAAAACCGCAACTAAACAGAAAACAAAAAAACACCACCATTGATACTGGTCACATTGAAGTCCAGTCTGGACACGGTGGAAGAATGGACAAACTTCACTTAATTCCTGCTATAAATACTAAGAAAACTGAAAGAGCCAGGAGTTCTTAGCTGTCTCACATCTCTTACATAAGCAGAGAAAAACAGTTTCCAGGGCTGCCAGCTCCTACCTGCCATATGTGCATATGGCAGCATTTCAAATACAGGCACACGGAAGTGTACAAAGCCAAATTTTACCTTTGTATGCTATTTCCACTGATATTCAAATATATCCTATACGCAGCTGAATGCTAAACATCCTACACGTCGCAATTCATAGAGAGATCCACTGATTTCAACGCCAGCTGAAATAACCACGTACTTCAGAAAAACAAGCATGTAATTTTTCGCACATTTGTTGTAAAATAAGTATTACACTGACATTCTCCTGAAACAACAGTTTCTTCAGTTAAATCACTGTAGCATATTTTCAGGGTCACACTCTTCACAGAAACCATTTGGACACGTAAGTCGACAATGACCACCCGCTTTCTGCACCTTGCCGATCAGGTTCACTCTCCATCAAACACACCTTTAAGAAAAAATACTGGTGTGAGTACGTAACCCTGGAGCTCTTATGCAATTTGACCAATCCATTTTTATGAGGACTACAGGTGAACTCATGGTGATGGTGCCCACACCACCACCACTGCAGCCAAATGGGGAGTAGGACAGGCCAATCAGGGTAGCGTAGAATATGCCTCGACTGTCTCTTTAGATGAGACTAAAAAGATTGGACACCTAAAGTGCACGTACACAAATGCGCATAGTCTGGACAACAAACAGGAGAAGTTGTAAGCTACCATGCTACAGGAAAGCTACGACATAGTGGCTATTATGGAAACTTGGTGGGATGAATCCTACAACTGGAGTGCGGCTATTGATGGCTACAAGCCATCAGAAAGGACAGGAGAGGAAGGAGGGTGGAGAAGTTGCCCTCTATGTAAAGAAGTGGATAGAGTGTGAAGAATTGTCCCTAAAGAACAGTCATGAGCAGGTCGAAAACTTATGGGTAGGAATTAGAGATCGGAACACCAAAGGGAACCTTGTGGTTGGAGTCTACCACAGGGCACCCAATCAAGCGGAGTCTATTGATGAAGCCTTCTTACTCCAGCTCAAGGAGACTTTGCGATCACAGGCTCTCATCCTGCTGGGGGCCTTTATCCACCCCGACATCTGTTGGAAAAGTAGTACAGCAAGCTGTAGGCAATCCAGGAGACTCCTGGAGTGCCTTGGTGACAACTTCTTAAGACAAGAAATTAACAGCCCTACCCGAGGGGATGCGTTATTGGACCTGATGGTCACAAATGCAAGTGAAATCATCAGGGACATCAAAGTTGAAGGCAGCCTGGGCTGCAGGGATCATGCACTAGTGCAGTTCACTGTCCTAAGGGGTATGAGGCCAACAACAAGCATAATCTGGACTCTAAATTTTCAGAAATCAAATTTCCAGTTCTTCAAGGAGTTAATAAATAGGACCCCATGGGAAACAACCCTCAGAGACAAGGGAGTGGAACAGAGCTGGTAGATCTTTAAGGACGTTTTCCACAGAGTACAAGAGCTCTCAATACCCAGGTCTAAGAAATCAGGCAAGGAAGGCAAGAGACTAGCACGGTTGAGCCAAGACCTGCTGGTCAAACTAAAAGGCAAGATGGGGCTACACAGACAGTGGAAGAGGGGACGAGCATCCTGAGATGAGTATAGGGATGTTGCCCAGTTGTGTAGGGATGAGGTCAGCACAGCCAAGGCACAGCTGGAACTGAACTTGGCAAGAGATGTAAAGAAAAACAAGAAGGGCTTCTACATGTACATAAACCAGAAAAGGAAGGTTAAAGAAAGCCTACCCCTCCCCCCGATGAGCAACAGTGGTGAGCTAGGAACAACAGACAAGGAGAAGGCTGAGATTCTCAATAACTTTTTTGCCTCAGTCTTCACTGCCAACCCCCCTCCTCACGGCTCTCATGTTGGTGATGGCCCACAAGATGGTGACCAGGGAGACAAAGTCCCTCCCACTGTAAGCGAAGATAAGGTTTGCGAGGAAACTGAAGATATACGAGTCCATGGTACCTGATGAGATGCATCCCACAGTCATGAGAGGTAGTTGCCAAGCCACTCTCCATGATATTTGAAAAGTACTGGCAGTCAGGTGAAGTCCCTGGTGACTGGAAGAAAAGAAACAATACACCCATTTTTAAAAAGGGTAGAAAGGAGGACCCTGGGAACTACCGACCTGTCAGCCTCACCTCTGTGCCTGGGAAGATCATGGAACAGATCCTCCCAGAAGACATGCTAAGGCACATGGAAGACAGGGAGCTGACTGAAGACAGCCAGCATGACTTCACTAGGGGCAAATCCTGCCTGACCAACCTAGTGGCTTTCTATTACAAACTATGTCAGTGGACAAGGGACAACCTATGGACGTGATCTATCTGGACTTCTGCAAGGCCTCTGACACAGTCCCCCACAATATCCTACTCGTCAAGTTGGAGAGAAATGGATTTGATGGGTGGACTGTTCTGTGAATAAGGAATTGACTGGATGATCGCATCCAGAGAGTAGTGGTCAATGGCTTGAAGTCCAGATGAAGAGCAGTGACAAGTGGTGTCCCTCAAGGGTCCTTACTGGGACCCATACTGCTTAATATCTTTATCGGTGATATAGATAGTGGGATTGAGGGCACCATCAACAAGTTTGCAGATAACACTAAGCTGAGTGGTGCTATTGATATGTCAAAGGGATGGGATGTCATCCAGAAGGACCTGGACAAGCTGGAGAGGTGGGCCCAGGTGAACCTCATGAGGTTCAACAAGACCGAGTGCAGAGTCCTGAACTTGGGTCAGAGCAATCCACATCATCAATACAGGCTGGGGGATGAGGTGATAGAAAGCAGCCCTGCAGAAAAGGACTTGGGAGTGCTGGTGGACAAGAAGCTGGACGTGAGCAGACAGTGTGTGTTTGCAGCCCAGAAGGCAAATTGCAACCCGGGCTGCATCAAAAGAAGCGTGGCCAGGAGATCGAGAGAGGTGATTCTGCCCCTCTGCTCTGGTCAGACCTCACCTGGAGTGCTGTGTCCAGCTTTGGAGCCCTCAGTACAAGAAGGACATCGACCTGACAGAACGAGTCCAGAGGAGGGCCATGGAAGTGATCAGCGGGTTGGAACACCTATCCTATGAAGACAGGCTGAGGGAGCTTGGGTAGTTCAGCCTGGAGAAGAGAAGGCTCTGGGGTGACCTAATAGTGACTTTCCAGTACCTGAAGGGGGAGCCTACAGGAAGGCTGGAGAGAGACTGCTCACAAAGGCCTGGAGTGACAGGATGAGGGGCAATGGTTTTAAACTAGAGAAAGGCAGATTTAGGTTGCATATTAGGAATAAGTTCTTTACCATGAGGGTAGTGAAACACTGGAACAGGTTGCCCAGGGAGGTAGTGGATGCCCCATCCCTGGAGATATTCAAGGTGAGGCTCGACAAGGCTCTGAGCAACCTGATCTAGTTGAGGATGTCCCTCCTTGCTGAAGGGGGGTTGGACTAGATGACCTTTAGAGGTCCCTAAACCATTCTATGGTTCTATGATTGTCCTCTCAAGGGGGTCCAATTGTTGTTCTGAGACACAATCTTGAAAAGCAGATGAAATGCTTCCTTCCCTCCGGTCGAAGCACAGGAGGCACCCTCAAAGTTTTGCTGTGTGCACTCCAAAGTTTAGAACAAAGCATATTATCCATCTAATGTGTCATACAAAGCTGGTGGCAATTAGTTCCATGTAATAATGGGAAAACTAAATGTAAGATGACTTACAACTATGGAAATGAAAGCTGTTACCAGTTGTTCTACCACCCATTTCAGATCACATTCCTGCAACAACAAGCACCAAGGTAGGAGCAAATCTCTACTTTACAAAGCATTAACTTCAATGTGTTTGAGAATGTGAAAGAAAACAGGTTCTATTTCATTTTCTTCCTACATCCCAAATCTCATTCAGATCACAAAGTGCTGAACTTCGATGCACTTACTATGTAGTTACTGTAATATGCACCACGAAAATATTGCCCAGTTTACAAAGTTCTTATCTGAGATTTATAATAACAAATATTCAAAGGGTTACCAACCAGCCAGGGAGAACACTCTTTTTTCCAGAACAGCAAAATCCTTCATCTCGAAGTTACAAAGCCCTTGAATAGCCATAATGTGCTGTGACATCTCTCAGGATGCAGAGAAGAAAGAGCAGAATATGACCCCTCACATGCTGCTATCCCCTTTCTCCCTGTATGAGGAGGGACTAGCACAGCTATTAGTGCCACCCAGAAACAAGGCAAAATCATTCACAAGTAGCAACCAACTGGCGCCGTTCTAAAAGTTCCTACTGTGCATTTCCTTGCTTGCCTTCCCTCCCTGTCATCAAATTTCTCCTACTGTGCACACAACAATAGCTGAGAAAGATAGCTGCTCATTATACATGGGAGAAGACTGCAAACAGCTCCCTTTACACAGATTACAGCCAGTGTCCTCCAGGTCCCAGGTGATTCAACTCCCCTGTATAATATTTGGCCTTGAAATTTCCTCCTTTGTTCAGCACAGTCATTAGACTCATAGCAGCAGTAAAGTTAAAAGGTCAAAAGTGTATTCTGGGATGATCATAAGCAATTACTCTGATATAAATTATATGGAATACTACTTAAGTCTCCAGTGTGGAGTCAGACTAAAAGAACTGGGTCAGCCAAGATCCGGAAAAAGATATCTAAGAAACATTTTGTGTGGATAAAGTCAAAAATCTTTCACAATAATGCTACAGTCAGCACTTTGTAGAAGGCAGAGTAGAAAGAGGTAAACTTAAAGACAGACTAATACTAATTTTTCTTCTATGTCCATGTTTATCCCTCAACTATTTTCAAGGTTTCATTAAATCCACTAATCCGACAATACTGGTAAATCGTGCAAAAATACATTGGGTTTTATTAGCTCCTGATGAAACAGAAGCTAGTCTATAATTTTCTGTAACACACCTTATTCCCTTGCCCTAAGCTACTTCCAAAATTTGTGGCCTGAATGAGAACGACTCCTTGAAATATAGTCAAGGCAAGATATCAAAATTACAGAATTTCAGTGTTTTCCCATCAAACTAAAATCTTTGCAGCCTAAACTCATGAACACCCCAGCTCATTTCTGTTAGGGCTTGTAGTCCTGAAGCCTTAAGAACCTCAGAACTTGAACTGCCAACACACGCTTATTGAAATACCACTTTTTTTTTCCATCCTCTGTTAATATTACTGTTAACTAAACACTCCCCACTGCACAAAATAATATCTACTTGGAATGGCTATTGTGAGAGATTTCCTCATACACAGCTTTATTCTGTACAGAAAACATTTATATTGTTCACTTCAAATATTTTCACAGAAGGTGAAGTTAAACTATGCACAGGCTTAGCTCTTACTTCCTGTTTAAATGGAGGATTTAAGGAATGATTATTGCATTTTAAGATTTATCCCCTAGTAAATTCCACTACAACTGAAGGAACATAGACTCTTGAGAGACAAGTTTTAATTTTGCAAAACGTCATTTTGGCCCTGGAAAATAAGCAAATATTCCCCTGAAGCTATGATGTAACTTCCTTTTTCAGGATCATCTCAAATGGAAGTACTTCTCAAACACAGGCACCTTTCAGTTGCTCAGTCAAGTCACTTCTCAAAGTACTGCATAACTTAACCTTTTGTCCTTGATATTACCCGTTTCTTATCTTCCTCACACCAACTCCTCCTCCACAAACACCCGCGTACATATTGCACATATGTTTTAACACCCGCAAGAGCCAGTAGAGTGTTCTGCAGACACTAAGCCAGGCTGCAGGCAGGCAAACACCACGTTCTGCCGCTCGCCCGTGTAGCCAGGGTGCCAAGAGATGCTCCCTTGCAGAGAGGCGAGGCGCACTATGTGCTCCAGCTACTGAAGCACGCTTCTCCGAGAGAAGTGTCCTCAAAAAAAAAAAAAAAGCCAAAATATGAAAAGGCATTTGGAACATGATAAAAACCGCTCACGTACCAGTCTGTTGCCACCTATGTCCTAATGCACCTCCCATGAGGTCTCCTACGCAAAAGTAACCAGCTGAGTGATGCGGTCCTGTGGACAGCACAGGATCTGCAACCTGCAAAGCGCAAGCAGCAGCAGATGACGACGTTGTTTCTGTTGCCCATTGCTGGTTTAGCACCAACTGCACAGAATAAAGTGAGGAGTTACACCTTCTGAAGCAAGTTTCATAAGAGAAGACAGACATAATTAGACTGTCAACACTTTTCCCCAATACATACATACCCAAAAAATTCCAGATCTGCCTGATGAGCTGTTCTAGCAAATACTCAGTCCAGACCTGAGAAAAATTACGCAGAATGCTTTTTTTGGAAGCTTCTAGCAAGTTTAAAAAAAAAAAAAAAACACACAAAAACCACCACAAACAAATACAAACTACAAATCTCCATATTCAGTTCTATCCCTAACATAGGGTCTCAGCCTCAGTTGGTTTAAAATGGCATTGCTGACTTAACATCACTTGAAATTTGATGCCCTCTTTTCAAAGGTATACATTCCTAGTTCGTTAGTGAAACATTTAAACTCTGGCCATATTAATTTAAGAGGCTTCAAGTATTGAAACTTCAAAAAACGTTATAAATATTTGGAAGCATCAAAAGAACAATTTAAGTTTGCAGCTTACAAATTAGTAAATAAATAATAGTCACTTCAAACTAAGACTGACATTTTGAATCCTGTAAGAAATTTTACTTTATATTCAAACCTACACAGATTAAATTTAAGTTATATAAGAAGGAATTCATATTGGATGGTATTTCACTATTAGAAACAGTCACATATCCAACTAAAAGATTGACACTTTTTGAAGTCGTCTTGTTCCACCAAAAATTATCTCAGATATTTTGGTTACTCTTCACAAATAGCTCCAATACTCTACAAATTTTGTGATGGACAGCTGAATGGTAAGACAAGCCTACTGAAAATAGACTTTCTGTTCTTATTTTTTGCACTCATTGGAAGTGGTCCACAGACCCCACAACACCAAAGACTACGCTTAAAGCAAGAGTGCAGAGGAAAGAAAAAAATAACCGTTTCCCAAAATAAGTCTTGAAATACTACTCTTCACATGATTTTGTCTCAAGAACTGTGTCTATCTTGTGCCTTTCACTTCAGCAGAACACTGAAATAATTGCACTTTGATAATTTGATTTTATATATCTACGCTGTTTATATTGTTTTCAAGGAAGAAAAAGATGGAAGCCAACTACAGTATCCAGAGCTTTTCCACTTGACACCAAATCAACAGTTTGAGTCTACCTCAGCTAGATTTATAGACCGCTATCATAATGCAGACTTTTTAAAGCAGCTTAGCATAAATCACACTGATGTACATCTTTCTAGCTTTTATTTCTCCACACAAATTTAAAATTCTGTTAATCAAGATCTTAAAAGTTCATTTTTTCTTCCTAAAACTGACAACAATGGCAAATACCATCTGTTCAACTGCAGTTCAGGAATTTTTGAAGTAGCTCTTGAAAGAAAAAGGGGAAAAAGCCCTTCAAACATAACTGTCATACAGTTTCTCCAGAAATACCTCGACTATTATTGCCAGTGCATTCTGTCATATGTTGACCTCTTCTAGGAGCCTTTGTAAAACTAACTCCAAAACAGATTTTTGAAATCAATGATGCCTATTCGCACAGTAAATCATGGCACAGAACTCTCAGACTATTTTCACTGTTTCACCGACCCGTATTTTGCAAGCTCCACTTACAACTAAGAAATCCAAACCAATTACCCCGATTTTGCAATCCAGTATAGACAAGGTGGAGTGTTTTTCAGCTACAGAAAGATTTTTATTGCATTTCAAACCATCAGTGTAAGAAAAAAAACAACCCACAAAGCTATGAGGAAAATGTTTGCTACTTCATTTGTATTTGTAAGCTCTTCTAATATACCTGCATTACCTTTTCACTTCTCTCTCATATTACGAGTATGTTTTATTATCTTTTAAGGAAAAAAAACCCACTAGATTTCCTTAGATTCTTCACTTCAGAAGCTGAGGTTTTAAGGGGAAAAAAATCCAAAACAAATATCCTAAAAGTCAATAAAAATGTCACAAGTCATTAAATCCTTGTAAGCCGATAATGGTCAG
This sequence comes from Baryphthengus martii, assembly GCA_013396935.1. Taxonomy (NCBI): domain Eukaryota; kingdom Metazoa; phylum Chordata; class Aves; order Coraciiformes; family Momotidae; genus Baryphthengus; species Baryphthengus martii. The sequence goes on along the minus strand of VWZK01002445.1, from coordinate 137,841 downwards.
AGACACATGTAGCACAAACACATACACCCATGTGTAGCATTTATAAGCACGTGCACTTGTCAGTGAGAGGAGAATCTAGTCAGGCCAGAAAGGAAGAGAAATCAGCCTCAAAATAAGTGGAGTTCAATTCTTCTCACTTATTTTACTTCTCTAATCCGCAAATGAGCAATGGATGAATGCTGATCAGAAAACACAATTTATAATATTTGATTGCAGTTTTCCTCAAATGAAACAAAGGTGTCCCACTTGATTTTAACTGTCCTAACATATATACAGGAGACTAGTAGTAAGGTAGGTAAGACGTCATTCATAATCGTTATTAGAAAAGCAGACAAGTACTATCCATATTTGGAATACATAACTTTAAGCAATTAGTCTTGTTTAAAACCGTAACAAAAAACCAATTTGGCAATATGAGTACACCACATTCAGCATAGAGCTGAAATCTTGGGAAACTACAGCACTGCTTGTCTTTACTATACTCATAGTATTTAACAGACAGGAATTGTGGGAATGGGATGGTAGAGAGTCAATCAGGAAACAAAAGGAAAACAGGCTGCTTCAATACAGGTCTTCAGAAAGTCTAGGTAGTGAGGAATTACCATAGTTAAATCTATAGGATCGTCATCCTGGTCAATACTTCACTTCATAGTTTTAAGTTGAATGAAAAGCACTTGGAAGAGAGAAAAAAAACCCAACCAAACAAGAATTGTTCTATTGCTTCAATGAAAGCAGTTGTACCATAGGAAGCCATAAGGTGAAAGAGGTTAAATCAAACATTCCTCCTGCTTGGATAAAGTCAACGATTAGCAGAAGACCATTAAAAGCTTTGAAAGAACTGTTTACATTTATATTAAAACACATAAAGGATGAAACCCCGATTCCACTGAGATATGCTGCAAATCTCGCATTGGTTTAATCAGGGTCAAGATTTCACATAGAGAGACCAAACATCTAAGTAACAGCATTAACTTCTAGCAAACTGCAATTCCACACAGAACCCTCTTTACAATTAATAGAGACAAGTCATATTAAAATGAGCTGTAATTCAGCACATCTACTTCTATCCAATTCTAAAAAGTGCTTTTAGATAACAGACAAAATCCTCTTTGACAGCCCAATAGTTCTAAATGATATATTGGTTAACTTGTGCTCCAGCTGAAACAACTTGAGGATACTCAGTCCCCTGAAGGCCCCCAAAACCAGAACCATTTTCACAGTCTTTTTCATTGCTGCCAAGCTTGAACTTCTCCTACAGACCCCAACTATACCAAAGAGCCAAAAGCAGGGATATTTCAGCACCGAGCAACGGAACTTAAGAGATTTTTATACAAACCTCAGTAATTTCTTAAAAGACAGATTTTAAAAAAAAAAAATCTATCTCCCACATTAAGCAGGATTTCAGTGGTTAGGGAGGGTAAATACCATTTAGACTCAATGTGGTTTGTTGTGTTGTTGGGGTTTTTTTTAAAGAAAATAGTTCGAGTTTATGTCAGTCATAGGGAATGACAAACGTGAAATTAAATCATACAGTTAGAGGCACAAATCTGTATTTTTATGACTAGAGCATCTGTGCTGATTTTATCAAGTCAATTGTAGTTCTGATACCATATTATAATGCATAATGTTTTAACTCCCTTACTCAACAGCTATAAGCAGTCATCATATTCATTTTTATTAGAAAACATACAGCAAAAAAAAACCAAACCAAGCCATTTAGAATGAACTCTCCTAAAGTACACTTTGAAAATCTACACTTAAACATTTTAAATATTTAACTTCCCATCATTAATCTAGTCTAAATAATACATTTGCAGTTCATAAAGGAAACAAAACACTGAGACATTACAGGCATCCTGTTGATGTCTGCTCAAAGCCCCACAGTGAACATGCACAATTGTCTCCAACTGGGTACAGTTGTTGGCACGCTTAAATATAAAATTAAAACTCCAGAAAGCTCTCACGCTACAGTTTTGCAGTCATTCAGAAGAAGCCAGCTTACATGAACAGAGCTCATGAAGATGTAAACTGCATGGAAATGAAGGCTCAGTTTTTCTTTCAACAGTAGGGTTTACTCTGAAGAATTTAACTACATTAGAGCATACCCAGCAAGTCCCCTCATCCTGGTCAAGGGTTTTGCCACACTCCGACCTTACACAGCAAGCTCATGAGATGCAGAACGCAAAACCAATTGTGAAGTTTTTTTTCAGGCTTGTAACACTTCTTCCACGTCACGCTTAAGTACAGAGGCACAGATGTACAGATACAAAATTAAATCTGTTGAAAATAAATATAGAGCGTACATATGTGCACGCGTTTGTATACACGTTGTCTGAACGCTACATAAATCATTCACCAGACATCCCGGTAGGCTGCTCCGCAAGAAGTAACTTGGAGTACAGGGAAGCTGCAGAAAGCGCTTTATTTGTTCCATCGTAAAGCGACAGACAAGTAACCCAGCCTCTACGTACGCTGACAGACTGAACAACTCTTCAAATCCCGCCACAAGTGTCTCTTGCAAAATTCCTTCTAAACCATTTTTACAAACACCCTTGCCAAATCACGACAACTTTTCTATTTTTAAATAATCACAACATACTGAACCCGATAGATAAAAGCCTAACGGGATCAAACCACAAACTTTAGTCAGAAAATACTTTCTTTTTCAAGTAAGAAATGCCTTTCTCCAGTTTGACGTTGGGTTCTTTTTCCCCACTTCTAGTTCTTTTCAAACCACCTGCTCTTTTTACACTTATTACTTTGACTCATGCTTTTCAAGCTTGTCAATAAGGTTCACCTGTTCTTTCATTCTAAAATTTAACAGACTCAGATTCCAGATTCCTAGTCATCCTTCTCTCTACCTCAGCTGCAATTATCAGAAGTACCAATAAAGAATTTAATACGGGCTTGCCAGCGTGCTGCTCGAAACCTGCATATGTTGAAATGAAAAAAGTGTGCCAAGTCTCAAGGTACATTGTTCTTTAAAGATCAGCATAAAATCCATAACAAAACACAGAATTAGTGCTCAACAATAAGCCAATTTAAGTCACAACAACCAGGCAGCGTCACTCTGAAGGAGAATGCGGGACAGCTGAAGCTAGTACCCATCTTTGACAATGGTCAACCACAAGCACCTGAGGAAAAGAAAACTACACGTAATACAACTCCTGGAGAATCCCCCAGCATGCAGCAGTAGGTTGAGAAGACCACTTCAACAAGAGGTTGTGCCTTGATATCTCATGGAATTTTTTATTTTTTTTTCTTTCATGAAGCTATGAAATCATTTGGCAGAATCCACCTGAAGGTTTAGCATCTACAACACTCTGCAGCTTCTTCTGTAGAGAAGCGTTTGGAGATAAGCTGATACAGTGGGTTGACCCTGGCTGGATGCCAGGTGCCCACCAAAGCCACTCTTATCACTCATTCTCCTCAGTTGGACAGGGGAAAGAAAATAGAACTAAAGGCTTCCGGGTCAAGATACAAACAAGGAGCCATCACTCACCAATTACGGTCACAGGCAAAACAGCCTTTACTTGGGGAAATTAATTTAATTTATTGCCAATCAAATCAGAGTATAGTAATGAGAAATAAAAACTAAATCTTAAAGACAGTTTCCCCCCACTCCTCTGTTCTTCCCCAGCTCAACTTCATTCCCAATTTCTCTACCTTCTCCCCTTGAGCAGCACAGGAGGCCGGGGAAGGGGAGTTGTGCTCAGTTCATCACACATCAGCAGGAGGACTCCTCCCTGTAACTCCCTCACTACAAAAACCTTGCCACACAAACCCAAGACAGCTGAATAAAGACTACTTCAGATTTGACGAACACTACACCTTCTGAGGACAGAAGAGGTTTCTCTAGAAGAACAGATAAATGAGTAGGGGAGCATCCCCATGAGGGCTGGCCACCACGGCTGCAGATCATAGGCTGCAGCCAGCATCTGCAGAGAGGCCAAGGAATGGTACAAGGTGCCTGAAGAAACATCTTGGATGTTGAAGCACTTTATTAAATGTCCGTATTGCCTCCAATTCTTTCCTTTCTCCAGAGTGTTTTCTGTCTAGTTTGAAACTCGGGTTTTGAGATGACCTCAGGAGGTCATGGCATCCATTCTCCTCCCTACAAAAGGTCTGGTCCACCGTACGTGCTATTATTGTTCAAAACAGTTCTTACAGTTCTCCAGTTAAAGGCACTACAATATCGTAAGAGAAGCTTTTAGGAAAAGCTTTAAACTTCAGGAAAATCTACCTTGAATCTTTCCTGTTGCTCTTGACTTTTTGTCCTACCCACAGAGAGCGTGAACAACATGATTCTCTCCTCTGCTTCGCAGGAGCTTTTTATATACCTGAAAACTCTTCATATGTCCCTCAATTCTTTTTCACCCAGCTAACCACAGCTCCTTCAGCACATCACATCACTGTTGCTGGACTTAGCAATCTCGCTGTTCTCTGTTGGAACCAACTCCAGCTGGTCCACATTCTACTTGAAGCACAGCATCCAAACCCACAGATTTTTCTCCAGCTGAATCTTGAATTAGGAATGTACCTTCCAACTCTGTTACCATCCTCTAAAGCATCCTGGTAAAATTGATCGCAACAGATTTGAAGATTTATATATATATACACACATAATTTTTGTTTAATAAATCAAAAGGGATAAGACATTTGAGAGACTGAGACACTGCCATTTGAACACAATCACTTGGAAAACCAGAGATAAGTCAGAGATCCCTTTGTATGTATCCCTTGTTATTTTCAGACTGCTCTTTTTTGAGGATACCAGAGAGGGAAAAAAAAAGAGTCTCCGAGAAGAGCCACACTTATTTTATGGTCCTCTCTACGGACAAACAAACTGTAAATTTCAGTCAGGCCAAATCTCACCGCAACCGGGTCTGAAAATGAGTCTTTTAAAATTACACTTACACAACATTAAGTAACATTAAACATGATTAAGTCTTGACGTTCAAAATACTTGCCGTATTTGCAAAATCTGGCTATGGACAACAGGAAACTCCACTTGACACTGGCAATTAGCTTGCTACAGAAACAGTGCATTTTATGTTTCATTTTCCCATTACTTACTTCACAGTAGGGAAACTCTCTCTAATAAATGAAGTGCTAGCTACACCACTCAGACACTCTATAGAAGCTGGGCAAGCTATTTGCCACCTTCTAACACAACCTTCTTGGGAAGAAACAGAATCAAATCACTTTGAAGCAACTGAGTCAAAATGAGGACCAAGAAGAAGCCAAGAATGTATGTAGAACAGAAGGAAAAGAAGTGTATTTGAAGCTTTGCAATTACTTGTCCAAAACGTCCTGTCAATCTGATAGAAAATCCAATACATGAAAAGTGTATGAGAAAATTTGCCCTCTAACATTTTTATCAGATGTTAAATAAGTCATGAATCTTTACTTTCAAGAGCCCTAGCAATAACATCTGCTTCATAAGACACACCAAGCTACAACCAGATAGAACTAGCAATTTGCATTCTGCTTTTTTTAATACCTAATAGAGGGACAGAAGCACTGGCTGATCAGTAAATGTTTCCAGTTAAACAGGAAGTAACCAAAACAAAGCAAAAGTGGCTCTCGGAGCTTCTCATCAGCTTTTACTTCTCCAATTCTTTAAAAGGCAGAAAAAAAGAAAACTGGGGCTACTTTCAAGTGTGCAGTTTGGCTGTGAGCAGGTCCATCCAGATACAGGTATGTCCTCCAACTTCTGAGGGCTGTCGCTTAAATGAAAAAAAAAAAAAAAAGGGCAATGGAACTGTGACTCCAACCTGCTCTCGCATCACTTGATATTTGGTGACAAAAGACATCCCTTCGAGGGCGCCCTTTAAGTGTCACGTGCTTTTCTTACAGTTGAAATATGTTTTCAAAGCTCTGAAGCTCTTCAGTTCCCAGTTTTGGTAGCCTTCCAAATAATGCAATTAAAATTGGTAATTGTATGATTATGGCTGGCAAAAATTCTCTACCTTCATAATGACAACTTAAATATAGTTGTCAGTCTTCTATGCTGAAATACCTGAATACTAAGGAGCTATAAAATACTCTGATATTTGTCTTTTGAGACCTCTGAATCATTTCATTATCTTGACACCCAGACTTCATAATCAGACTTGTATCCTATGAGACAGAAAAGTCAGTTTTCATGAACTGCTTTACAATCAAAACACATTAAAAAAATATTCCTGAAAAGGATATTCCTATCTTAATTTCCTGATGAGAAAATGGAAATAGGAAACCATTTACATGTCTTTTCCAGGGGTTCTTGGTGAGCTACAGAAAGCAAGGTTTCTTCATCTCCCATCTCCTGACTAAACATCACTTCTTGTATATTTTGGATGAAGATGAAAAGAAGGTTCTTATTTTTTAATCCCTCTCCTTTGAACTGATAAAGAAAAGCATTTGATTATTATTTACTGGGACAAAAAAAATTACAAGAAACCATCTTTACACAGAAAAATTCAGACACTGGGATCTGTCTGGAATGTTCTCAAAGATTTCTCTTCAATTTCTTCCCCTCAGGCTTTAAACTCTCTTTACACAGAATCTGCTGGCTCTGTCTCCCTGGGTGAGTTGTTTTTCTACCGCTGATAATCATATCAGATGTATTCACATAATAGACTTGCCAAGTGGGACTGAATGTTCCATTGATTTGGAAATGTCCTGAATGACTAAGACTTCAAGTTTTGCCCATGTAATTAATTTAATTGGAATCAAATATTCTTAGTTATTCACATCATTGAGATGCTTTCAGCTGTACTTAAAAATTAAGATTAAAATGATGTTTATGTTAATGATAAAGTTCAAATACAGTCAACTTGAAAGATTGGCTAAATGAGTCAGTCAAGAAATCCGGATATGGCAACCTTTTTAAGTCTTCACCAAGTACCTTAATGGTACACGCTTGAATAAAATAGTAAATTATTTAAGAGATCGGCCTTATGCACAGATTTGTGGGGAGACAGGAAAACAAAGTGAAATGCTGCAGGTAATATTTCTCCCTGCCTGTGACCACGTGCACCTATCAATTTTGGAAACAACAACAAAAATTGTACCCTTCAGCATATTATATTTTACATAACTGAAGACCATGAGAGACTGTGCACACAATTCCAGACATCACTGATGCAATTCCAATAATCCAGAAAGTCTGCCCCTCTGTCTTATTGAACAAAGCTGTCTGAAAGTACTTTCAAGAAATTATTTTTCTGTCCAAAATAGTGATTTTGTTGGAATCTATAATAAAGATTTCGGGGCCAACAACCTGCTAGGAAGATAAAAGCCACAAATCGCATAGAAGTATTTAATACACAAATTAAGTTTGGTAACTGATGACCTACTAAACATTCTGACATTACCTCTTATATTTGTTTTTCCACGGAAAACTTTAGCAAGTCTTGTTTGTTTTCTTTTTCTTTTGACAGTATTTTTGCAGCCTAGAGATATTTTGTGGAAAAAAAATAATTATTTTCTACTGAGTGAATGGTAAGAACCAGGGTTGTTTCCATAATCCTTCTCCTCATCCTCAAACACATGGGGGTAAAGGGGAGCAGGAGGAGTGCTTTTGTTTTTGAAATGAGGAGCAGCAGAGCACAGCAAAGTAGATGAGATAGAATGAGATTTGAAATCATTATCTTGGATTGTCTTTGCTACTCTCTCCTACAGGATGCTTAAAGCTTTGTACACACGACATCCTACCTGAACCTGCCTCCAAGCTAGAAGTCAAGTTTATGGTTACACCACCAAGCTTCTCAATTGTGCATGTGTGAGATACCCACAAAAAGCCTTTTCAATTACAGTTTGTGTCCCACAGAAAAATGCAAAGCAAAGAGAAAGCAGCACCAAATTTTTATTGAAATAAACCTTTTTTTTCTATGCTCTACCAATCAGGTGGAGGGGAGGCAGGGGTAGAAGGAAGAATCCACAGAGATAAGTATTTCCATTATTAATTGTATACAGTGCCAAGATAGGTTAATTTACTTATTAATCCTGCATTAGTGCCTTCGATGTTACCTAATTTTAAGAAACAAGTAAAGAACGTAAAAAAAAAAATTACTTTATATAAGTATATATATAAGCCAAAACTTAAAGCACATAAATATAAACACCCTTAAAATGTCTATTTTTAAACACTAAATACTGATAAATCGTGGCTACTGATACCCAAAAATGCTCTTTGCAGCCCTCCAGTGGTCAAATACAGCGTACAACCCAAAGAGAAGACAACTCCGATTTGTCTGCTGAACCTCCCACGAACTAAAACCTCGCATCCTTGTCTGAAGAAGAGATCCATATAAAGGAGATAATTACCTTAGAATATATAACATAGCAAACACGAAGAAAATAATTCCCCTCCATCAAAACGCTCCATGTTATTTGGTTATATCACACAATCTGCCCAGAAAACACCTAATCCTGCCAGGATCTCAAGGTATAGGTTGGGTTAGTAACAGAAGTAGCAATTCGTATCCCATAGTTACTTTTTGCTTTTCATACAAGTTAATCTAAAGAAAGTTAACACAACGTTTGCTGGAAAGAGTCACCTTCCTCTCCGAATGAGGACCCACGCAGTTATTTTAAGAAAACAAACAAAACCCAAATACTAAAGTTTTTCCTTCTCTCTCACACACACAAGTAAAATAAAAGGTAAAGCCTCAACCAAAAGTGAAAAGAACAGAACTGCTTTTAAATAATGCAAATAAACTGAGACAGAGTTCTCAAAAGTAAGTTTTCACAACTTGAGTCTGGAAAGTCAGACTAGACCTGCAAGAGAACCCTGCCAAAGGAAAAGAGAACCATCAAAGGACAAAAGAACCGCCGAAGGAAAGCAGCCCCGGACGCCTGGGAGCCCAGAGCCCTTCGGAAGTGGCAGCGCTGGCGCTGGGAGGCCAGGGATGACCCGCTCGGCGGCGGGGAGCGCTGCCGAGCACCAAGTTCCCATAAACCGGCCACAACCTGCGCTTCCCTACGAGCCGCGGGGTAACCGGGGAAGCAGGCAGCGGGCTGGGGATGCTCTGGATGACCCCGTATCACCGTCTCCCGCAAAACTTAGCCTTTACCATCTTCTTCTGCCGCTTCCCTCCTTTCAGCTCTTCCTGACCGTTTCTTCAGAGACAGGAGACCCCAGCCTACGCGCGGTCCGCCGAGCCTCAGGTCCCGCGCGCGCCGGACTCCGGGAGCGGCTCCGCAGCACCGGGAGCG